>MEJB01000051.1:5262539-5342531 GCA_001752375.1 Rhazya stricta
CTGGTCTCTCTTAAGCATACATTCCAACAATAGTCGCGGCTACTAGGAGCGCGAAAGTAAGGATAAATAGAAAAAAGGAAATAAATCTCGCAGCATGGCCCATTGGCGACAATAAAATTGCCCGAAAAAAGGGAGTTTACTTCCATATAATGAAAAGAGACCATCAACATTCGTCGCCGATTAGCCGTTGACCTGCCGTAACACCACCCACTATGACTGACGTCTTTTTATTGCACGTCATCTAAAGTCTTAGTTCTTTAATTTTGAATAAAAATTCAATACATTGTAATAAATTCGATGACTGGTAATTGCCTATTATTCCCTAATCAGGTACTATGAAAAAATATAAGATTAAGCTTAACGTAATTAATTGCATTTTTTATATACGAATTAAATTTTATGATTTTCTAATATTCTCGACTGAAAAGAATTCTCTCACGATTAATTTTTTAAAAACGCGATATTGCAGAATCAAAGATGTGAATACCTACAATCCAATTCAAAGATTATTTTATTAGTCTATAAAACATCTAAAGAAATTTCAAACTATTTACGAGATGAACAGCCTCGTAGCATTTTAATATTTATTAAATATGCATCAGTAAGATATCCACATAGATGGTTACTCCTAGACACTTATTGAGGCGCACGCACCTCTTGCCATGCAATCAGGCAGTACAGGGGGTGAAGTGCGCGTCTGTTAAGTGAGGGCTTTTTAATTGAGATATATAATAAGATATTATAGGTACAGGCCACACCTATAATATTTAGATTTAGTAGGTTTCTTAAAAAAAAAAAATTATAATGGGGGGCTAATTTTTTTTATCCGCACTTTTCCAAAATCATTACTAATGCAATTTTTTAACATAATTCATTTCTTTTTAGTGGGCCCTCATCCACTCATCACCGGTAATATCTATATAAGTATTATTTAACTGATACCACAACAATCATAAAAGTTACTAGGAAATTTGAGAGAGTCTGATGACTCCATCGTAAGTATTTTTTTTTATAAGTACTCACAATTGAAAAAAAGATATTCAAGTTGTGATAAAGAGAGAGGAAAATTGATACCTAATTCCTTCAGAGATTTTTATTAATTTTTGAGAGAATGTGAGAAATTCTTTTCGCTAAATTTTAGTTACAATGTAAAGACCAAAAAATCATTTAAATTTTGGTCGAAATAAAAAATAATAGATTTAATAATTTATTAGTTTAGAAAAAAAATAAATTACGAAGATCAAAAGTGAATACATGATTTTTATTTCAATTTTTTAATAATATGTATAAAGAGATATTTATTTTTAAAATAAAATTATTAAATATTTGTGACACTTAATAAAAGAACCGCGGAAGTATTAAGCATGAAGGGAAAGATGGTGGTTTGATAAACCATAAGTGCATGAATCGCTTTTGGTAACAGAGATTGGATTCAATATATGCTAATATTTCCTATTTTGATTAATGGGTTTTAGAGTTTAATCTGGAAGTAAATGCGAGCTTCAAGAATGTAAAATGGCGTTCTGGTCAAAAGGAAACATTGGAATTTGGTTGATGAATAGTTAAATTTGTATTATATTTACAGTTAGTGGAAGTATATAAATGATGTGTACACACTAGAGAGAGAGAGAATCAGAAGGCTAACAGTGAATGTAAAGCCGACGACAAAGCCGGCTACAGCTCTGTCACAGCAACACTACCAATTATCTGTAGACTTTTTTTTCTTTCTTTTCCCTTCAGCCAAAGCAATCCGGAAGCCTCTTCTAATTGTTGTTGTTATTGCTCTTCAATTTGTTGTATTTCTTGTTTTTTTGTTTTTTGGCTTTCTGTCTTTCTTGCTTATCTAATAATCACTGGGTTCTTCTCATAGCTGATTAGATTGATTGATTAAAAGAATAGACCCGAGTTTGGGATTTGTATCTTGTCCTAATAGGAGTTGCKATTGGCTTCAAGAATATGTAAGTTGATTGATTTTGGATTGCATCGGGAAGGTTGAAGGCAAGGATTTCGGAGAGTTTGATTTTTGGGGAGATAGATGGGTTGTTTTCCTTGTTTTGATTCAAGGGAGGAGGAAAAGCTGAATCCCCAAAAGGAAAGAGATGGCCCAAAAGAAGTCCACCCAGCTGTACCCTCCAACATTTCCAGATTATCTTCTGGTTAGTGACACTTATGGTATATGTATATATTACTCACTGATGATTGATCTGATCTAGGTTGTATTAGTTTATGGATGGTTCTGCATCCACTTCCATCTATCACTTTGATTGGCTTCATTTTTATCAGATTTATCTGGATTTCCTATTCTTTCCAGTTTTAATATAGACCTTCTCATGCTATAATAGGAGTTCAACGAAGATATTTTCTTTTTTCTTTTCCATTCTAATAGGTTGTCAATTGGGATCTCAAGTGAAGCACTTACTACTGAAGTTGAGTTGATGGACATTTAATAAAAGGTTGATTCTGATAGTTGATATCATTTGCTTCTTGAATTGATTTGCAGTGGAAGCTCAAACGAAATCTAGATTGAGTATAATCAGGTCTAAAGAGTCCTTTGTTATGGTAATTTAGATCTTAAGTGTTAACAGAATATAGTGTCTATCTGAGAACCGTGTTGTAGCTGTCCAGAGAGTCCTTTGTTATGGTAATTTAGATATTAAGTGTTAACAGAATATAGTGTCTATCTGAGAACTGTGTTGTAGCTATATCGTGGTCTGCTAATCTTTTCAAGATATTGAGTACCTGATGTCTTAAAGTTTTATGTTTGTTGTGAGGAATAATAGATTCCAGTACTTGGTGTTATGTGTTCTATTGTGATATGCAACGATTACTGGGATGCCTGGCAGGAGCAGACAGATTCAGGGCAAGAAACACCATTGGATCAAAGAAGGAATCATCTGGGTTAAAAGATCTACCTGATGCTCAGATTGCTGCACAAACATTCACTTTTCGTGAGCTTGCAGCTGCTACAAACAATTTCAGACCAGAGTCATTCCTAGGCGAAGGAGGATTTGGACGTGTATACAAAGGGCAGCTTCCATCAGGACAGGTAAAATTGAGGTTGATTTACTCCACCAGTTATTCTTTCCCCGAGATATGGAGATCCATTCTTGATACATGCATGTAAGGCCCATGCATTTGTTTCTAGAAGTAACAGTCAAATATACGTTGCAAAATCCTTGAGGAAGATCTTAATAATGCTATAGCAGACTTACTAATATACAGGGTAGGTCAAAATGTGTTGTTAGTTGCTGAAATATCATACTTATTTTAGGAATTATAGATAGGAGTTTCCAAATCCATATATAAGTTGATTTTCACTTGAATTATGGGAAATTTATTGTGCAACTTTGAACGTTTTAGTTCACCAGGAAAATCAAGTACCTTTTGTAATGAGAGTTTTTCTTGCTTTGTTTGTTTGAGATCCATAACAGAAAAGGGTGCTTAGGAATGTTTTGATTTTTTATCGATCCTAATGACTGCCTCGCTTGATTTGGAGTAGGTTGTTGCTGTCAAACAATTGGATAGAAATGGACTTCAGGGTAACAGAGAATTTTTGGTTGAGGTTCTAATGCTGAGCCTTTTACATCATCCTAATCTCGTGAACCTAATTGGCTACTGTGCTGATGGTGACCAGAGGCTACTTGTCTATGAGTTCATGCCCATGGGATCATTGGAAGATCACCTACATGGTATACTTCTCTTGCTTTCTTGGTCATGAACTTCTTTGGGTTCTTGCATTATAAATGTTAATGTGACAAGAGTTAACGAGTAAATGCACTGTGTTATTGTGTGACTAAATCCAAATTATTTCTGAAAGAAACTTGTTCCAATTTAAAAGGAAATGACTTGAGATTGAAAACGGAAACTAATGTGCATTTTTGTTTTCCAAAAAGAAATTGCCTAGGCCAAACTGGGCAAATTCTGCCTTAACACCTTTGATAACAACACTAGTCATTTTCTGTAGAGGTAGAGTTACAAGAATTGAGCTGAGTGCATTGCGCAAAGGTCTGACTTTCTTGGCTGTCTGGGGAAATTATACCACCTCATTGACTACCTTCCAAGATAGAGACACTAGAATTATTCTACATCAGCTGATTTTACAATCTTACTAACATGAGTTTCGGAAGTGACAGCCACTCTTGGCTGTTTGTATTCCTCTTCTCCTGCTTGACCAGCTTTGAAATTTTGAGGCTGTCCACTCAACAGTCTCTATTTACCGTCTACAAGAAGGGAAGGGAGGAGCCGGGGATGAGAGAAGAACTATGATGAATAATTACTGAATCCCTGAGTTAGTGGAGAGCTACAATCCGTGTGATAAGCATCTCCTCTCAACCAACCAAATTCATAACCAAAATGTTTTTGTGCCCATTACACGATTCCCATCTCGCTCCTGGCTGTTCCTTTTTGGCTTTTACTATCATACCTTTCAAGAAATGCCCAGTCATTTGCCTTTGAATCATATTTAAGTTGAACAGAAATTGTAAGGAGCTACTATTAAGAAACTATTTCAGACAAAAGAAACTATAAACCAAACTCAATTTCCAATACCAATTTCTCTAACGAAGTGCCTGATCCCAAATTGTAATTGGTAATTGTTTATGCAAACACGTGTATGTGAGTCCGTGTGGAATCTATTCTTGTCCACCATGATAGAGGGCAAAATGAATAGGTGGCATACTACTACCCCATACCCTATCCTAGAAGTGGATCTCTGGCCAGGTATCACCTACTATTTTGCCATTCATAAAGAAGATACATTATTTTCCTCTTGTGCTTTTGAAATTGATGCTTATGAATTGTGTCATTGAAGAAGTATTGTTTGGGTATCTTCCATAGTTATGATTTTGTGTTTTGGGGTTATGTATAGCAGTATCTTGCTTGTGGTGATCATCAGCAGTGTCCAACCAACTGTAGTCGTTTGGTATTTTAGCAGAAAGGTTGTGAATCGTTATTATGAAGCTGTATATAAGCTTGTTCCCAATCCATTGGAATGTGTTCTGTCTACCGAGTTCTCTTTACAGCTGCAGATTTTATTGCATTATCACTGTCAAATTCTTGCTTGTATTCTGCCTATCCTGTATATTGCTTACTGAGAATTGCCCTTCCTGTAAAACACTTGGATAAACCTTTTTTGCAGACCTTCCACCTGATAAAGAACCATTAGATTGGAACACAAGAATGAGGATAGCTGCAGGTGCAGCAAAAGGATTGGAATATCTTCATGATAAGGCAAACCCCCCAGTTATTTATAGGGATTTTAAGTCATCTAACATCTTACTGGATGAAGGGTTTGTTCCAAAGCTTTCTGACTTCGGGCTGGCAAAGCTTGGCCCTACTGGAGACAAGTCCCATGTGTCCACAAGGGTCATGGGAACTTATGGTTATTGTGCTCCTGAGTATGCTATGACAGGCCAATTGACTGTAAAATCAGATGTCTATAGTTTTGGAGTCGTCTTCTTAGAGCTTATAACCGGGCGTAAAGCTATTGACAGCACTCGACCCCAGGGAGAACAAAATCTTGTTACATGGGTAAGCTGCACTGGAATTGTTCAAGTTCTTTTTCTAGAGGCTTATATGTACTGCTAGAACTTTTGAAGTAAATAGAGTTTAATATTTAATTGCAGGCTCGGCCTTTATTCAATGACCGGAGAAAGTTCGCTAAGTTAGCAGATCCACAGCTGCAGGGCCAATATCCGATGCGGGGTCTTTACCAAGCTCTAGCAGTGGCATCCATGTGCATCCAAGAACAGGCTGCTGCTCGTCCTCTCATAGGGGATGTAGTTACTGCCCTCTCCTATCTGGCCAATCAGGCATACGATCCTGGTACAATGCCTGGACATAGTTACAGGTTTCTTGGGGATAAAGATGATAAGAGAAATAAAGATGAGAGAGGTGCAAGAATATCACGGAATGAAGATGGTGGGGGTTCTGGGCGCAAATGGGATTTGGAAGGATCTGAAAAGGAAGACTCCCCTAGAGAGACYGCGAGGATGTTAAACAGGGATTTGGAAAGGGAACGAGCTGTTGCAGAGGCTAAAATGTGGGGTGAAAATTGGCGCGAGAAAAGAAGGCAAAGTGCTCAAGGCAGTTTTGATGGTAATAATGGATAGATCATTAAATAATATAGAATGCAACGGCCCCATCTTCCACCTTGGCTCATTTCAAGTTTGCTTTGCTGAGGGAGTGAAGAATCCTGGATACCGAACAAACTGGTCGATTTCACCTGCAAAACTTGTCCAACATCAGTGTCCAGAGCTAGTGCGGAGGCATAGAGGGCCACATTTTTTTTGCCCTTTTGTTTTTTCCCTTCGTTTTTCCTTAACTTTGTTCCCTCTTTCAAATCAAAGAAGAAGATGCAAAGAAAGAGTGTACATTTACAGGTAGAAGAGCAGGACAAGAGTAAGGACGTAGCAGAAAGTTTTGGACCAAGCACGTTTTAGGTTACTCTTTGCTGGCACCTGTTAGGCTCGTGATATACAAAGAATCTACTGTCTGTAATCTTCTTCTGTAACATGTTATCAACTAATTGATGCTTTATACAGTTGATACATTCCCCGTAGTTGCATCTTCTGCTTTCATTCATTGGTCTATCTGATTTGGAGAATAGATGAAATTGCCTTAGAAATTTTGATACGGCAAGAAATCTGGCTGGCCAGCAGACACCAATGTTTGCTGCACAACATCTGTGGTAACTGTGGCATATCTTAGCTTGTGCTTATACCAAATAATCGCAAGGAAACCCTTTGCCAGGAGGAACCAGGCCAGCAAGCCTCCTTCCCAGTTCTTGGGGAAACTTTGGACCATGAGCTTCCCATRGCCTCAGTCCCCACCTCCCTCACACRGCCTACTGATATTAATTAGTGGGGCTTTCGTACGTCAGTGGAAGCTATGGGAGCTACGTGGGAATCTCTGATTATCGAATATGAGTTTTGAATATGAGTTAAATACACAAAGATTGAATTTTTCGACGCCTTTATGATAAATAAGATAATTTCCTCTTATTTGGTGCACTTTAAGAAAAAGAAAAAAACCTTATTTTAATCTTGCTTTGTTAATGCGCCTCTTCCTTGAAAATATAGAATTAACTCAGAGCAGAAGCAGCAGTAAGCCAACGGAATATGCAATGTTTTTTATCTTTTAAGTCTCTAGGATATTCTTGCTTTTAGGCTAAGAATACATGAGCTTTCAAATCGGTTTGGTTGGGAACGTCCGAAGGTGTTAATGGTTTAGTTCGTGGACGAAACCAAGTGAGAGAGACAAATCAAATTAATCAAACAGAGGTCATATCGTTTCTTGCTTTCGTTACAAAATCAAATTACACTGAGAGAGACAGAAGAGAGATAGAGAGAAAGAGAGAGAGAGAGAACCAGAAAAATGAATAACTGAGAAATAATTAAGCTGCACAGACGACAAGTACCGGAGGATCAAGCTGCACGGTCGCTTTGCCGCAGGGTTCATCAGGGACGGAAGCAACAACTTTCTCTGTCAGATTGCTCTCTGTTTCTTGATACTTCTTTTCCTCGTCCACCTCATCAGCAGATTGGTCGCAGCTGCTTCTTTCAGAGTCAATAGGATGCACTTCCGAGTTCCCCAAACTGACGATACTTATCACCTGTTCGGGCATCTTCTTCTCCTCGTCCACAACGATAGGCTTTGCATTCCTGTACATTCCATACAATAACATTTGAAGGAGTCCCAAGATGAATCCCAGAACGTTTGGAACCTGCAACATTCAAATTGATAATAAGAAATGATTTCAAGCTATGGAAAGACTGAAGATGATTCTAGAAATTGATATCGGTTTGGTTTTAAGTGTTGGCTCACCGCAACACATATGTCCTTCTGCAATAGACCATAAGAGAACCACAAGACTGCACTCACAGTGAGGGCTAAGGACAAAGTAAATGGCATGAATTCCACACTCCGAGTTCGGACTACCTGGAACTGATTAAAACAGAAACAGACTACGTTAAACAAAATCCTAGGAATCTAGGATGTGTATATTTCGGAGCCACCAGGTTTAGTAGAGGCTACAGATATGGATAAGTGAAGACGTTCTTAGCTCTTACCACAATGCTAAGAGGAGCTGCAAAAACACAGACGGAGAAAGCAACAGAAATCCACCCAACAACCGCGAGACGCAGCTCAGGTTGAAAAGCAAAGTGCGTGACGATAAAAATGGCAGAAAAGATCCCAACATTCAGAGAAGCCAATAGCTTGGTGGTGTATTTCTGTGGCAAAATAAACGATAGTTTAACTAAGGAGATGAGAAAGAAAAATTGTCTAAATATGAATTGCACTGTATAACTATGGTTACCCTGGCATCTTTGGTCGCATAAAGAATGTAAATGAAGATGTAAATTGTCTCGATGACTAATCCAAGAGAGTTGATTGTGATGAGAAGAAACGCCATTTTGAGAAGTGCATAATACATCCAAAGCATGGCGGAGAATAGCGCAACAATATAAGGTACAGATTGGTATCCCATTGTCGATTTCTTTTTACAGATTCGTACAAACGTCGGCCTGCAACACAATTGGAGAGGTCACATTTAAGGACATATATAACCAAGGATGACTGGAGACGTTTCAGAAAGAAACTGCGAGAAGTTGAGCTATTTACTTACAATGGAGCAAGGTACACGCAGATGGAAATGAAGTTACCTGCATCATCAAACAGAAAAGGAAACAAACTGTTAATAATTGAAATTTGCTACAACAGAWTTTATTTGGTTATAATAAAATTATAGTGGAAGGTTGATCATGTAGATTGCGGACAGTATATGTTGTATAATGAGTAGCATTTTTAGCATTGACATTGAAGTTGAGCACCTAAAAGACAGCTAACTATTTTGGAAATTTAATAAGAAACATAAAATGGGAGGTTTCTTGAAGATGTTTGCAAAATGAAGCTGATAGTTTCATCAATCTGCAGCTAGCTCAAGTAGTAAAAGTTGTTGGAAAGAGAGGAGTTTAGAGTTGATATATACCTAAGATTCCAAATGCAAACACCAAAGGATGGTCAATATGAAATAGAGCCATCTCTCTCTCAACTCAGGAAGCTGGAAAAAGAACTCCCTCGCTCTCTCTTTGTACCTCTCTCGAAGAGGGTTTCTTCGAAACCCTTGAGCTAGTGTGAGATCTCTTCTCGTATGAAACCTACACTGATCTCATGCAAATGGTTGAAGGATGAGGAAATGAGAAGTGAATGATCAGTATTTATACAGGAAGTTTAGAAGAGAGTATGCATATTGAACTCATCATTGTTGCATGACAAGTGGAATCCTAGTAGGTAGCGTACCACAAAATCATTTGCAAAATGGCAAATATTAGCCTCACGGGCCCTTCAAGTGCGTGAGCCATGCATCAGGTAGCCCTTCACATAAACCTCCCCCCCCAAAAAAAAAAAAAAAAAAAAAAAAAAGAGGAAACCTGCCCTCCGAGCGTTTTAACACTTCATTTTCATCTCGTTTCAGTTCAATAATAGCCATAGTTTTAAGTTCTTCTCATGTTCTAGAACTTCTCCAGACAATTCTGAGGATTAACGGCCTAAAGAGAAGCCATTTTTATGCTAGCAAAGTTTGTTTTGTTGTGGACTTGTGTCAAGAACTCACGCAAACCGGACGGCTGCCACAGAGTGACGCCGATATTTTACGTTATACCTAGCAAAAGACCATTAAGCTTTCCCTTCCAAAGCCCTCATTTCACGTGTAATTCTCCATGGAAACTTTTTAGCCGTTCCATCTTTGAACCAGAAAACACGCCATGCCTAGCTTTGAATCCTTTCCCTCAATTGCTGCTTTGTCCTCTCTATTACACTCTTCCCCGCCTACACCTATATCGTGTAAAGGTTGTTCTGTTGGTTCCTTTCTTAGTAATATTTAGTTATAATTCTTGTTCGATTTGGGTATATGTTGTCAAGTACTGTACAACTTTCTTATGGGCTATTGACTTCCATCTTCTTCTTGAAGCCGATTTTTTTAGCAGGCATATTTGCGTGGCACCTAGTCAAAAGGTAATGACACATTAATAATATTCATGTCGTTACTCCTTGTTCCTTTATGAAGATTAGCACTTTGTACGAATGCTAGTTCAACTTTGTCTAAAGTTTCATATTATTTTTAACTATTCAATCATGAATTTATATAAATTATTAAAACGTGACAAAATTATTACATCAATTAAAATAAAATTCGTAAAACGAATAATTCTTGTTGGGCAAAAGTAATTTTATTCAAGCAATAACTTATTCCTCCACTTTTTAATCTAGTTCTGCTATTCAATCGTGAATCTATATAAATCATTAAAACGTGATAAAATTATTACGTAGATTAAAATGAGATTCGCGAAATGAATAGTTCTTATTGGGTAAAAGTAATTTTATTTAAGGAATAACTTATTCCTCCACTTTTTAACCTAGTCCTGAATGTCAAGAACAGTATTGGAAGCTATGATAAGTATAGAAGGGGCGGGGACGGGGGCGGGGGTGGGGGTGGGTCATATCCCAATCAAACCTATGATATGCTTGAAATCTGATGACAACTGAAGCATCAGCATCATGAAAATAATTGAGGGTTTCTGATAAGTTGCATGCATGATTGATGAGAACTCTTGAATTCAATATCGTAATATCAGTGGTTGATATTTCTTTTTGTGGACGAGCTGAAAATCAATGAGACGAAGGTGGAGCCCAAATCTATGGGACATTGAACACTTGGTTGAATTCACTATGTCTGATCTGGCTCGCATTCCTCCTCAAAAAAGATGCCTGGGAAATTCAAATTTCAATATACGAAGAATTCCGAAAAAAATCAAYGATCGGTATTATGTATATTTGCGTGCCCTTGAAGTAGAGCAGAAGACAAAGTGAAGAATACAGAAAAAGGTAGGTGAAAATTGTCACCTCAAATGAATGAAGCCCGTGCGCGATTTGGGGTTGTACGGATATGGTGAGATCCTTCCATATGGCCAGAAATGGAGACCAGCGCGGAGAAGCTTTGACGGCGACAAAAAATGAGGAATTTATGGGAAACTCTGGAAATTCACGTCATTTGCGTCTTTGAGTGTGAGGTGTTTGAGATAATGTCTAAGTGGTCACTGTGCAAGAATTCTAACCTGAGAAATGCTGACGCGGGTAGCAGATAAACTTCTCCATTAGCGGAACTCTTCGCTTACGTGCAAGTACGAGGCCAATCCCTGATTTTGCATACTTTGTTTGGTTAGAATTTTGTACTATTTCAGATGAGTTTGAAAGGGAGAGAAACTTGGAATCATTATTCTAAGTAGAATTAAGTGGTTGAAGACAATCTTGATTTATACATTATTGGTCTTAGACCGTTCAAATTTAACCATATTAATCATGGGTTTCATGTGGTTCATTTATACAAGTAATTCATTGGATTTGTTCTTTGGCAAGCAAATGAAGCCATCAAGAACTCCACATATGCTTGCAAAGTTGATGTTCTACAAGAACCCATCAAACAGCTGGATTTCTAGATCCAAATATGAACTTCTTCCTTCCTCTGTATAAGAGGAAGGTTATCAGTATAGTTAAATCGATTTAAAACATGTAATATGAATTATGTTTTATTTCAATATATCGATTTAAGTTTCACAATCTGTATTATTATTGTACTATTACGTATATGAATGTCTTACCTCCTACTTTCCTTTGCATCTTGGCAAGCTCTTTTCCCAAATATTCCACGTGTGATTGGAGATAATCCATGCATAGGTAATCATTGAATGACTTGAATCAAATCATATGGGGTTGATGTCATAGAAGGTATATAGAATTGGACACGATTGTTACAATACAATGGGAATCTTGCACATTGAGTTCTACATTTTGTTATTATTTGCACTATATTTGTTGTATTCTTATTGAACCACCTTTCCATGATCAATTCCTCCTTTTTCGAAAGTAGAGGTTATCCCAAATAGTCTCCTCATATTTGACTCTAAATCAATCATTCATTACTTGGATCTTGATTGTAACTAACTACAATTTGATTATAGCTTGATTGATCCTAATGAGTAATATGATTAGATTTCATCAGGCTAAATCCTAATTGATCTCATGATAGTACATTTTGAATAAGAACATCTCGTAATACATTCTAAGACTCATATTGTATCGAGATGGATGGAAAGGTTAGTAGTTAGAAGGAGAGGAAAGTATAGGAAAGGAAAGGAGAGGAGAGGAGAGGATGGAACGTGTTATCTATCACATTCTCATCCCTCTTTTAAACCCATAAAAATATAAGTTTATACATTTTTATCTGATCACAATCCATCCATTTCTCTCCACACAAATTAATCAAAACAGCTAAATTTGTTCCCTCTCTTTTTCTTGCCTTCTACTCCTATTCTTCAAAGTGCATCGCGATTATATTTTTTTCTTATTTAATTAAAATTTCAAATCAATTTATTATCTTTTCAAATGATACGTTTAAAATCGGAAAGTAACTCTATTTAAAGGTAATGTAAATACAATATGGAGAATCCATCCACTTCTCATTAGCATGATTCRTGGGATTTGACTATATAAGTTATGATTGAGAGATGATTAGGAAGAAAAGTTGGAGTTTGCTCCGAGAAAGACGGGAACATTCATCAAGTGTTGGATGTACGTAATTAAGGATTCTGGACCATTGGATTATTATGGTACCTCAAAGATTCGTTCAACTATTGAAATTTTGGACCTTTTAACGAATACGTTTGTGTAGGGATGAACATTGTGACAGCACTCTGATTCTTAAAAGGACTAAGGGACTGTGTGATTAGCTTGTAATGCGGAGAGGAACTCGGATAAGGAGGAAGATGAAAAACACAACACCATAAAAATCTTCAACTTGGTGACAAATTTGAGGTCATGTTTGCGAATATGAACATTCAAAGATTATGGCCATGCTCACTTTTACTTATAAACAGTTAATTTTAATTTATTTTTAAGTTAAAAGTTATTTTTCATCGATTTTCAATTGATATTCAGAATAGCTTTTAGATTAGAGGCTCGTTTGAAATTGCTCTGTTCAATTCAAGAAGTGATTTTTGAAGTCAAAAGCAGCTTTCAATGTAAAAAAATTAGTGTTTGGTAAGATTGATGAATGGTGAGGGGAAGTAATTTTAATTGTTTGAAGGAAAGTTACAAAATCAAACTTTTTCTAAAAACAAGTGTAGAAGATTTTATGAAAAAAAGGATTATATTTTTTAGCGRATAAAAATACCATCATGACTAAATTATTGGGACAAAATTACTTGGGAAACATATTATTAGACACTACTGAGCTTAGAATGAGCACTTTCACACACATACAACRCTTCCAATGACAGCATTGAYAGAACTCTTACTCACAACAATCTCAAACTAGGCCTAAAAAGGTTGAAAAAAAGCACATTTGAGAAAGCAACTTGTGGGTGCTCTTTTAAAATTGGTAATCTTTTAAAAAAATTTGAAATTATTTATTTATTTTTTCAAAAGTCCTTTTTTTTTTAATCGTTAAAAAAGAGTATAAGTTTAAAGGGATAAACCTATTAAAAATATTTGGAATACACAACACAGACTTTATTTTTTTATTTTTTTATTTATTTTTTTTGGTACCATCCAACTCTCTCTCTCTATTTAAAACGACTATAACTTTTATCATTGGACATTTGGCTAATAATTGTTATTGAATAAAAAATTCATCCCCGAATCTTGTTAACGTTAGAAGAGACGAATTTTTCATGATAAAGTTTAATATTTTGATTAAAGTGAGTTTGGAGATACTTTCTAATCTGAGATCGTACGGGTTCTATGGTGTAGTGGTTAGCACTCTGGACTTTGAATCCAGCGACCTGGGTTCGACTCCCGGTAGGACCTTTTCTTATGTAATTTGTTCAAAATCTTTTTGGCTTTTTCCTCCCCTTGAAAAAGGTGCCCGGCATCGATGTTCCAAGTCAAAGTCTTTATCCAAAAAATTTCTTCCTTTTTCATTTTTTCAGCTGAAAACCTGCAAGTGTTTGAGAAGAAATGGAGGAAGATAAATCGGATAACAACTACAAGTCTCTGAAAATCAGCCAAATTTCTCCTAATTCCAGAGTTTTTAATCTCTGTCTCAATCGACCATCTCATCGGAATGCTTTGTCACGGGACTTTTTCACCGAATTTCCCAGAGCTCTATCAGATCTTGATCAGAACCCTGATGTGGCCGTCGTTATCCTTTCCGGGGCAGGTGAGCACTTTTGCTCCGGCATCGACTTCCAAATGCTTAATTCTATCTCGAGTGGTATTCAATCATCCGACCGTGGCAGGACAGCAGAGAAGCTTCGGCGGAATATCAAGTTCTTGCAAGAAGCTATCACGGCCACCGAGAGGTGCCGGAAGCCTGTTGTTGTCGGCGTTCATGGGGCGTGTATAGGAGGGGGAATTGATGTTATTACTGCCTGTGACATAAGGTTTTGTACGAAAGATGCATTTTTTTCTGTCAAGGAGGTGGATTTGTCGATTACTGCCGATCTGGGAACGCTCCAGAGACTTCCGGGAATTGTTGGGTTTGGCAATGCGATGGAATTGGCCTTAACAGGTCGGATTTTTTCGGGTTCGGAGGCAAAGGAGATGGGCTTGATTTCGCGGGTTTTCCCTTCCAAGGAAGCTCTGGAGCAGGGTATTAGAGCTGTTGCTGAGGGTAAACTTTCCCTCTCCCTCTTTATGCTTTTTGGCATATTATTGTAGATTTTTTTGATAATGTTGGTAATTCTCAGTGACTGCCACTAGCAATTTCTAGAAGTAATCATTGTTCTTCCAGATTCAGCTGCATATCTTGCGATTGTAACTGTTTGATATTTACATGCTCTATTGGCCAATCTGGTAGTGCTGACAAAAGTTCATTTTACAGAGTTATATCCCCACTCTGTCCATTTCGAAGATGAATATCATTAGTCTTGTAAAAACTCAGTAGCAGCATGCAGGAGTTTTAAACACCACATGTTCTTTTGTTTTGTCTTTTATAATAATTTCATCCTTATCCTGGATACAGTGGGAGGGGCCATTAAACCTGATAGGCATTTTAACGTGGCCCTTAAAGTTAGGTTGTCATACTTAAAAGTTTCTTTTAACTTACCCTACATCCGTGTATTCTATCCCCTTTCTTTTGTTTTAACATCATAGCTAGTATCAGATTCGAAACATGCGAGGACACTAGATGCTTATGCTACCCAATCTATGAGTCTTAAAACTGAGCACATTTTGAACTGTTTAGGATTTGCATTCTTTTGTTGTAGCATCATTGTCTGATTGTGAGGGCAGTAGATGCCTGTGCTGCCTAATTTATGAGTCTTCCTAAGATTGMGCACATGCTGTATGATTAAGAATTCACATGCTTTTGTTGTAGCATCACTGACTGGTCTCTGATTGCGAATATCTTTTGATCGTAGATGCTTGTGCTGCCTAATTTATGAGTCTTAAGATTGAACACAATGTGAACGATTAAGATCAAGGAAAGTTCCGTTTTTGAGTCTAGGTCGGCAATGTGAATTTGAAGCCGGTTGGAACGAAATTAAAATTTGTGTATTTGTCCAAACTGCAGCTTACTTTGTAAACAGATGTAAAAGGACCAGGTGAACCCAGAACATTTCATTTGCATACCCTCCATCTATACTGGTCATTATTTCCTAACCTGGAGCCAACTTTGTATGCCCTATTGATTTTTACAAGGAATGATATTGGTTTTAGGATGATGTAGAATGTCGGAATGTTTGTGGCGGAAGTGAAACTGGGTACTGTAAATTGCTTTTTACCTTAATTCTGCTCAATTTCTCTCCATTTCTTCGGTTCCAACTTCCTATGGTTGTTGAATTCACTGTGCAGACATTTTTGTTTTTGCATTCAGTTGATAGTGGCTGACTGAAACCATGTAAAACCGACTTGACATTAGTTTGACTCTTTAAGTATACTGATTGATGGGCTTCCACTTCTAAAACATAAATGAATGGGAGGAAGCTTGCTGATCCATGATTGAAATTTTTGCAGGAATTGCTGCAAAATCCCCTCTTGCTGTCACAGGGACAAAGGCAGTATTGCTCAAAAGTAGGGACTTCACTTTGGATCAAGGTTTAGACTATGTTGCGACATGGAATTCTGGTGTTCTTTTATCTGATGATCTCACAGAGGCAATTCTGGCACAAAGGCAGAGGAGGACACCCTCATATGCCAAATTATAGTCAGGCTTGCAGATTCATCTCCCTCCCTCTCAAGCTTTTCGACAAACAAAACACAATCGATCTCTTTATCCACTTCTTTATGTTGTACTTTTGTGCAAGACCTGCATCTCTCCGAGTCATAACAGGTTCTGTACAAAGTGTTATAGGACAGAAAACTAAAAGGAAGCACTATGGAATATCTTGATCTTGTTTGTGAACTTCAATTTTTTTACTGCTACATAATTCTTGTGATTCTTGATTCATGTGAATAAAGAATACGATTGAACTGAAACCTTTGGCGTACATCAAGGAAAAGACGTGCTTGAAGACCAGAACAATCTAGCAACCTATCCGGCAAAGAGCGGTCCATTCTCGTCCAGTTCTCTTTTCTTTTTCTTTTTTTTTTTCCTTAAATTCAAAATCGACACTCCCACGGGGTTAAAGATCTCAAGAAACTTCTAGCAAAATCTCTCATGCTTGTTTATAGCCTTCTGCAACAATCTATACTAGAAATTCAGGTGTTTTTTTTTTTTTTTGCCCGTTCAGTAGTTGGCCCTTGTGACAGAATGCAATTCAAATGACAAAGATCAGTTACTTAGTTAATTTTGCATGTATTTAGAACCTTGGTTTCTTGTTTCGGAACCCTGCCAAACACGTAGAGCGGATTTCACTCGCTAGTTTTGTGCATCTCATGTTAGGAGAGAGAAGAATCAAGAAAAAGGATAGTATTTGGTTCTGACCTGTTTTCATCTTTGTCCTTGATTCAAGAAACATTATTAAGAAAAAGAAAAAAAGGGGAAATCTCTGTCATCCACCTGCAGTCTTGAATTCCAGGTAAATTCATTGTATGAATAATGGTTCTTAAGGCTGTTCATGTTTCAGATGTTCCATATAATCATGATCACGTCCAAGAAAATGCTACATTGTCGTTCATTTGTCCTAGCTGCTCTGGCAAAGGTCAGATTTGGCTTTTGATGCTTCTCTCTGTGTTTTGGTTTTCCCTTTTGATTTTCGGACACAAGGAAGTGAAGTCTCTCTTTGACATGCCTATGTAGGAAGCGTTGAGGTTACAGGTGGAGATAAGGATCAAAGGTTGTTTTCCTGTAAAATGCCCAACAAGTTTATAATAATGGGGCACAGGGGAAGTGGGATGAACATGCTGCAATCTTCAAACCCAAGGATGAAAGCTATCAAGGAGAATACCATTACTTCATTCAATGAAGCTGCCAAATTCGACATCGATTTCAGTGAATTTGATGTTCAGGTTACTCGATTCATTCTCTCCTTTTATCCTTTCCTTTCCGCGTTGAGAGTTTTGCTGCTTCAGTTTTCAAACTGCGGCCTGGTGCAAGGAGTGGCTCTTCGTTGTGCACTTGTGGTCCGGTCTTGGCCCTCCACACTGGGCTTTGATACGTTATGGGTCTGTGCATGGCTGACATGAGTCTTTTACAAATATAAGGGAAAAGAGGTCCATTAGCGGGTAGGAGGACTAGGCCCATTTTCCGTGAACAAGAGCAGTCCAAAGCCATAAGTTATAATGGAAGAATCTCCAGATTTTGTTGTTAGATTGATTCTTGTTTACTTACACTGACTCAGTAGCTTCAAATTTGTCTCTATTAGTGAATTTCTTTCTGTTCTATTTGGCATCGATTTGCTCTGTGTAGTTATTGGGCTAGGGAAGAACCTGAGACCAACTTTTTGGATCAAAATATTCTTGTAGGTGACAAAAGATGGTTGTCCAGTCATTTTTCATGACATTTTCATCCAAACTGAACACGAGGTTAGATAATGGATCAGGATTTCTGCATTCTCTCAAATTCGTATGGAATTTGGAAGGTGAAGGATGCTAATTCTTGTGAGTTTGATTGTCTAGTTCAGGTTGCAATAATGGAGAAAAGAGTTGCAGAGCTCACTTTGGAAGAGTTTCGTTCGTATGGACCTCAGGTAGAGTCAATGAGGGTAATAATTTTTAGTTCTTAAGTTTATGTATTTTTTCTATAGCAATTCACAGCATGTCACTTTTTCCCAATCAAACCAAATAGGCGGGAAAGCCCTTGTTCAGAAGACAAATGATGGGCAAATGTTCGAGAGGAAGGTTGAAGTAGACGATCACTTACGCATTCTGGAAGAGGTTTTCCAGAAGGTGAATCATTCATTAGGTTTCAACATTGAATTGAAGTTTGATGATAGAGTACAAAGAAGATATCTTATCTCATCTTCTTGAACTMGTCCTACAGGTATWCTTGCTTCTCAGTTATCCCATCTTCTTCTCTTCATTCTTAATGCTTTTAGTGCCAACATTTTCCTAAACTGCACGAACCAGGTAGTTGATAGATATGCTTCGGACAGGCCTATCAGCTTCTCAAGTTTCCATCCTGATGGTGCAGCATTGATGAGGAAACTTCAAACTGCCTATCCTGCAAGAAGTCTTTCCTCATCTTACGAACATTGCTCAACTCAATCTCCAGCTGAGAGATACTTGCATTTGCATGACATGATGGAGCAATGCAAAATGTTCTCTCCCTTGATATCACTGTCCTTACCAGCACACAATTGGCTACTGGATCAAGAATTCAGAACTTCCTTTGTTTCCCTTGATCATTTTGCTTGTTTCTGATCTAGGTATTCTTCATCACTAAAGGAGGAATTGAAATATTTACTGATATCAGAAGAAACTCCTTGGAAGAGGCCATAAGATTGTGCTTGGCTGGTGGTTTGCAAGGGATTGTCTCTGAGGTTAAAGCAATCATAAGAAATCCAGGTGGAGTGACCAAAATCAAACAGTCAAAGCTTCTCCTCGTAACTTATGTCCAGCTTAAGTAAGTTTCCCCTTATTGGTACATATCTAAAAGAAGAGCAGCAAGCTAGACTTCACCACGAGTTGTGATTATAACATAATTTGCTTTTGCAGTAATGTGCCAGAGATGGTATATATGCAGAAATTATTCGGCATTGATGGAGTCATAGTCGACCTAATTGAAGAAATAACCAATGCAGTTTCAGATTTGAATGGAGCACTCGAGAGAGGAAGAGAAGAGGAATTATTTTCAGTAGGAAAGAAACTCTCAGAGTGTGATGGTGTCTTGAATTAATTGTCCGGACAGAGTTTGGCATCCAACATGTTTTGGGCTTGAAACTATAGCAAACTACATTTGTATCCAAGAAGGTCAAGCCCATTCCTTCTGCCTTTGTCATCAAGTGAATAGTCCCAGTCCAAGAAGCAGAAAAAGAATACTACTGATGACAAAGGCTTTGAGTTCGATTTCCATTTTCTTTTTGAATATAAAGAAGGGAATGAAGCTCCTACACCAGGTGAAAGTCCACCTATACAACGATCTATATTCCTACAAGGCGTTCTTGTCTGCACATTTTTACATTATAAGAAGGAAAACAGGTTAAGGAAAGAGGGCCAAAAGGGAGTCACATGCATGCACAAAGTCACCCTACATGCAAACTCAGTAAAGTGAAAGGCAACGGAAGGGAAGAAAGAATGAAGAGAAAAGTTAGTTAAGAATAAAAAGATAGAGGGCATCGGAGACTATTTAGAGATGTGATGAAATTGAAGTGGGCTGCTTCCTTTCACATGCCTAAAGAGCTCATCCTTTTTGTTGTTATGCCTGCTTGACTACGACCTGCTATTCTCTCTTCTACGAAGGAAGTTTCTTCTTCAAAACAGTTTGCTTCATTCACACTCCACAAGAGTACACAAACTAACCATCCTTCTGCTAGATCCACCACTCCTAAGTAGGTTTCCATGTGCGACTACYACATCCCATTTCTATGCGCACAAGCATATACAAAACCCTGCTGCCAAAACCCAAAAAAATCTTTAATTTCTAATATATTCTAATGATAAGAGTATGTAGGCGCCGGTCCGACTCAAAGCAAAGCATGCTAGAGCTAAGAAAACAACAGATAATTCATCAGTCGTTCCTATGCTGATTTTGCATATTAATTTGATGACAACATAGGTAGACTTTAGGGTTGCCTCCCTATGAAGAAAGGTAGCGACTTGGCCTTTTTGATAACTATATTATATTCGTAGTAAGTATGTATCTATGGAGTACCCTTTTTGTGTGTGTGGTCTGAGACGACAATATATGCTTTAAATTGAAGAAAAAGTGGCTTTAATATTCCACGAATCGTGCATATATACCTCAAAGGCATGTCTGTCTTTTAAAGAACGGGATAGTCAACTGCGGAATTCATTGTCRTTGTTGAATTCTTGCATCCTTTCTTCTAGATTTTTATTTAAAATAATCGTCTTACTTATACTAGTTCATGCTTAGACATAGAGCTGATAACTTCATACACGTAGCAAAATTCATTTAGTGTCAAGATATATAATTAATTAAATAAATTATAGGAAATTAATATGTATCTTGAAGATATATGTCTTAGCCGGAAACAATATTGGGTATGTTTACTTCCTCTAGGAAGTAAATCATATTTATGTTCAAGTGATTTTTACTAATGGAAGAGATGTAACCGTTCACTTTTAGTGAATTTGAAATCGTTATATATATTTTATAGTACGTATCTTTAATTAGATCACAATATGTATATATATTTAACTTTTTTAATATCTTATTTTCTCTGTTATAGAAATCAAATATATATGTTTGCGTGTTCGTACTCGTGCTCTGATTAATATAATAGAGAATATATGCAGGGGAATGCACTAAAAAATTTAAAACCCTTTTCGAAGAATGAAATTATGAGAGGAGAGGGAAGAAAATCCCTTCGAATTTACTTCCTAAGCAAACAAATTAAATAGTTGAAATACGTATATTGTGTTTACTCTGCCCCTCGAGTACCTCTTCTTTAATACGCCAACTAAATWAGCACTTAGTTCCAAGATTTGGAGTGGCAATAGTCAAATGATGATCAAACGTGGAGAGAAGGTCATGATAGCACTAAGGGGAAAAAAAGAGCATAATTTGTAAATGATTGACATCATAATAAGAACCCTTTTTCTTCTTGAGCATCATTTTTACTTTTATTTGGCTAATTTTTCCAATTAATAATTGTCCAAAGTAGCTCAATTAATTCTTGATTAAGTTAACTGATTATATTACCCCTTGTCATACGTTTTCTTAAACAAATAGCAAATATCTGCTCACCACTACAAATGAAGTTTAACCAATCACTTGGGAGTTAGATTACCTTATTTTTGGAGACTTCAAGATTAACTCCTAAAATGATGTTGCCAACTTTTATAACGAAAGAATAGAGTCTTCAAACTCTCAAACTATCAATCTTTGTGAGGGAGAATCAATGGAAACTTTATTCATAACAGGATGTATATATATATACACTTAAATTTCTTTTGCATTTTATATCGAGAATTAAGTAAATTGATATGTCGTGTTCGAATACATACTTAAACTCCTCCTATTCTATCTTAGAACTTAGGTAAATTGTATCCGATTGATATGGGGAGAGTAATTTATCCATACATTTAAAAAAGTTATTATKTTTAAACAAGGTGACAGAAAATAGGGACGAAGGTAACCCMACAACGAAGGACATATACATGTGGGATTGAGAAATGATGGTTCATAATAATTAGGAGAATCCACTAAAAAAGAAAATAAATAATAATTAGGAGAATATTTTAAGCAAATTAAGACGAGAGAGAGACAGAGAAAGAGATCACTTAATGACACGTCGGATTGAACAACATATTTTACTGTAAACGCAATAATTGCAGCCTTTGACGTTTTTCTCTTTTCTCCTTGAAAACCTCTTCAGTACCCACACGCTATCTCCTTTGACTCGCAACCTACATAGTAATTAAATAAATATAATTCACAGCCGCAATTTTCATCTCACGAAACCCAACTTCTCTTTGGCTTTCCTCCTCACAAGTTGCCTCAAACCTTTTGCTTGTGGGCATCTTTTCTTTCTCATCTCCCGCAGCATCGTCTAATATACTTTATTCCTATATTTTTCATTATACATCACTCAATGCATGATATGGTATATATATATTATATATTATTATTTTTTAATATATATTCTTTATTTAAGAATATAAAATAAATTACGTTATATTTTAATTAATATAGTAAAAATTATAAAGAAAATAGCGTACTAGAAGATTTAAATATAAAAATAATACACAAAACACTATGGGAAGAAATATCAACCTCATACCAATTCTCGAATAGCAATTTAAGAGAAACGAGATCGAAATCTAATCGAGACATAACAATTTAAGCGATTCTAAATCCAATCATTATGAAAATTATCTTGGAAAGGGATAGAAGATTGGAAGTTAACACAMAGTTCAAATTTTAGTTTTAATATTCCTCTCCTGAAAACTMTCTTGCAAAAAAGATAAAAAGTCGAGAAGGGAGGGTTCGGGTTCCAAATCTAGCCTACATTTAAGATGCTCCTCTCATTTATAATGTAGGACGAGGGGCACTAACCTATTATCATGCTATACGAATAATGATTAAGAAAATTAATTAAAATATAATAGAAGATTTCGAATTAAAATAAGTAAATAAGTATCATAATATTTCCTTGTCATTTCTTRAAAATGAATATGAGTTGTTCATCTCTATACGGAATCAAATGAAATTGTCAATGTTTGAGGCTCCAGTTTAACTAAATCCCAACAGTCCCACGTTACCTCCACCTTCATATTTTTTATTTTCATTTATTATATGCTACAACTGGCCCCTTTCAGTGGTTGCATTCACCGCATCACAATCGTGCTTACCCATTTCTATTTTTATATTATATTAATAGTATAAAATAAAATAAGAGAAAAATATCCAATTTTTTATTTATTTATTTTTAGTAACATTGTATGAGACCTCCACTCCTACTTTGCGTATTGGAACATGTTATTACTATTTTAATCGCATTTGTCGAGTTTGGTTGCTGCCTCTTAGATGGTTCTTTGAGCTACTTCAAATCTTCTTGGAATGATGAAGGCTACTTATATAGTAGCAATCTAGAAAGTTCAAATACCTTTTTAAGCGCGAGGTTTTTGTAGATGCGTTTTGTATTTTTTGTAATTGTATAATAAAAAGTCGAGTGAAATGAAAATATTTATCTCAAAAAAGACTTTATAAATATTAATTTTTAGCTTTAAAATATTTTGATTTATGACGTAAAATGAATGTCTTACTATATTTTGAAAAACAATCACAAAAAAAATTATAAAATTAAATATAATTTATTAATTATCAACGAATTAAGAGGTAAAATTTCTCGTGAATAGAATGCTGTAAATGGAGAAGCACTCACCATCGAGTTGATGGAGAGGGGGATAGATTGGTCTTTTCAGAATGGATGATTCATGAAGATTTTGTCCTAAATTTTCCTTGGTGATTAAGAACAGTGAGACAAGAAGATATATGGAAATCTTGAACTGGGGTATAGTTTTGAATTTCGAATTCGTCATTTAGCCTTCGAATCCGATGTGTGTGCCCGTCGTTTTAGAGGCAAGTAGGACCTAAAAAATAAAAGAAAGATAAATTTAGAAAAGGAATAAAAGAAAGACAAAGATAATATTGAATTGTCCACCCATAAAGAGATAAGTTAATCAACAGAGATGCCCGATTGGACTCTCTTTGGGTAAGAATCTCCAGCCACATTCGTATTTCAGATATATATATATATGTATATATTTGTACTACATGTTATTTAGTTTTTTATGAAGAATATCTTTTATTTTCTCTCGAGAGTTTTTTGTGTATTACATGTTTTGTCTTTTTAAAAAGGAAAAACTTCTTATCGCGCTCAATTCTTGATCAGTCTTTCGTCTACTCTGGGTATTTCGTCTACTCTGGGTATTTGTACCAAAATGCATGCTTTCTTGGTTAACCATGGCGTGCACCCTTTGATGAAATATCAATATTGATATAGTACTCTTACCAAATTTGCTCAAATTTCATGTTTGGTGTTATATGTAAATAATATATGGAGATGGAGAAATACTAGTAATGGTTACTTCTTGGCCATATGGAATCAGTAGTGAGATATAGAAATCTGCTTCTGCAACCATCCTTTTATAGGTAAAAGATGATGATAATGATGATGCCATTGCCTTTGCCTTGCTCATATCCACCCACCATCATCTTGCATGCTCACTAACTAATCTCTTCCTTCTGTTGGGAAGAAAAGGTAACATGATGTAACCCTTCTGCCGAGGGAACCTCATAAGAACTATCTATCCCTCATGAGAACTGTCTATCAAAGATAATTTTGAACCATCATTTGTCTCATGTTATAATTTGAATTTTAGATATTCTGAAAATAGAAAATTGTGGACTAAAGTTSTTGGCGATGCGAAAAAGCCGACATAACATAACAAAACGAAAGATCAAAACAAGTCATATGTATGTAGTTCCAAGAGAGTTTGCAGTCTAGTGATGTATTCTCTTCCCAAATGGAATTTGATCCCCCAAGGGGTGTTGCAAAGAGTTGGACACGACTTTGCCATTTCTGGTAAAAGCAATTTCGTGAGGTCCTTTGGTTACGGTAACACATCGGGCAAAAACTCCCAACTATACTCTTATAAGATGAACGTGAAGTACTTACTTAGGTGAACGCTGGGCAGTTGTGTACTTTTACTGTCCATCCAAAAGGTCCAGTAAGCCTGACATAAGATGACTTCACCCGCAACTGAGTCAGAGTAACCCCTTTCCTTTGCTTTTCGTTTGCTGGGTGACCTCCTCTTCCTTTGGTGGGCTCAACTTTCACTCTTCTTTGGCAAGTGACCATTCTGCAATTTCATGTTCCACAAGCACTAAACTCTTTAAAACCCCTCTTCCCACCATTCATCTCTTCATAATTATTCAACTTCCCATACGTAATGGAGTTTATCTTTCTAAGCCGAAACGATTAAACCAGAAAGAAATTGACTATATAACGTGATTATAGAAGTTTCTTCGTAAAAAGACAAGTTAGATAAGAAAACAAGAGTAAAAGGGTTGCAGAGCAAGAGGAAGAGGAAACGTTTAGGACTTGGGAGTTGTTCTTCAAATGGCTACCAAGCCATGGTTTTAGAACAGAAGAAGCCATGGTTTTTAGAAGCTTTTGCAGAATTAAAAGTCTTTTCAGTGAGAAACAAAGGTTTATAACCTTAAAACTTTTGTTTAAAATGCGTCAAAGCAAAGGAGATTGAGTCTTGTTCACGCCAAGTGTTCTTCTCCTTATTATATTCCTTCTCTGTCCTAAAGTCCCCTCCTTCTTCAAACATCCCCATTAGTATAAAAAAGAAGCCTCACTTTCCTTCCCACGTACCCACTTCTCTCACCAGTCTTCTTTCCTCCCCTTCTCCATCTCTTTTTTTCGTTCCTCTTCTTATAGTACGTGTTCTTGATTCGTACATGAGTTGCACGACTTCATCYCATCGCGGTTAATCAGCTCGCTGTTCGTGTTTGATTAGAATCTCTGTCACTTGCTGATATGGAGAAATTGAACTTTGTCAAGAATGGTGTGCTCAGACTGCCTCCTGGGTTTCGGTTTCACCCAACTGACGAAGAGCTTGTTGTTCAGTACTTGAGGCGTAAGGTCTTTTCTTGCCCTTTGCCCGCCTCCATAATCCCCGAGGTCGATGTTTGCAAATCTGATCCTTGGGATTTGCCAGGTTGGTTCTTCAAATTCTTAATTGTACATTTAGAGTTAGTGTCTTAAACTTTAACATAATTGAATTCTTGGACTATGACATCATTCAGCAGCAGAATCGAGTGTGATTTAGCTACTAACAGTTTAAGCCGGGAAATGTGGCTCACCCTACATTGAATGCAATTTCAGAACATCATAGCCAATGCTAAACCATTTTTTTTTTTTTTTTTCTCTGTCGAAGTCGGGAAGAATAGATGGGGTTTGTTCTGATTCTCAGAAATGGTAAATGTGTT
The DNA here is from genome assembly GCA_001752375.1 of Rhazya stricta. Taxonomy (NCBI): domain Eukaryota; kingdom Viridiplantae; phylum Streptophyta; class Magnoliopsida; order Gentianales; family Apocynaceae; genus Rhazya; species Rhazya stricta. Next base: position 5,288,602 of record MEJB01000051.1, read on the forward strand.
TAGGTGATTCGGAGCAAGAGAGATACTTCTTCAGCACTAGGGTGGTCAAGTATCCCAATGGTAACAGATCCAACAGAGCAACTGGTTCTGGCTATTGGAAGGCAACTGGAGTGGACAAACAAATTGTAACATCTCGGAGCCGCCAAGTGGTGGGCATGAAAAAAACTCTTGTTTTCTACAGAGGAAAGCCACCGAATGGGACCAGAACTGACTGGATCATGCACGAGTATCGCCTTGTTGATGTCGAAGAATCTGTGGCTGGCAAATCAAAGAACTTGGCCCAGGTGAGATAGCATCTCAGTCAAGCTGTATTACGATAGTACTGAGCATATGATTTGCTCGATTTGATCAAACCAGCTCCTCATACCTGCATATGTAAATCCGAGAATAGAGCAGCCAAATTCTATCAACATTAATTGTACCCATGCGCTTTAGAAATTTGTTATTATTCAGGAATCTTAGTAGTTGAATGACCCCCTCTTACTCTTTTCCTGTTTTAAATTTTGTTTAGGACAACTGGGTTCTCTGCCGCATCTTTTTAAAGAAGAGAAGTAGCAAAAATGAGGAACAAATAGCAGTGCAAGCGGAGTCCCACAACTGCAGTAGATCAGCTGCTAACCAGGGAAAATCTGGGCTTGTTTTCTATGACTTCATGGCTAAGGACAGAACTGACTTAACTATAGCTCCAGTTTCCTCATCTTCCGGTTCCAGTGGCATCACAGAGCTCACTAGCAATGAATCAGATGATCATGAAGAAAGTAGTAGTTGCAATAGTTTTAGTACTTCGGTTAGAAGAAAACCGTAGCCTTAATTAGTACCTTCATCAGAATAACCAATTTAGAGCTTTTATTTTTTTCCTTTTTTAACTTTTGCCAATACAGTTTCGTCTCTCTTCCTGGTTGATTATCCCTTATTAACTCCTATCAAGAAGAAGAGAAGCGAAACCGGAAAAAGAAAGGGAGATATCGAAACCGGCACGCAACAACAAACAGCAGCGTTAAATGTAGTTCGGWGAGTAGAAGAACATTAACACAAAAGCACTCTGTAAAATCAAGATTTCTGCACTAGCGATGTATGCTCCTCGGTTATTCCCTGAAAGTAAAAACCCTCTTTTTCCACTGAACCAAAAATCCAATACTCAACATGGCTTTGTATTTCTTCCAAGGGTGTAGAACGAAAGACGAGCGGAAAAGACAGAAAACAAAAAAAATATGGCAAAAGGGAAAAGGGGGAGCATGTGCACGCATATATGCTAATTGCAAACCAACTTTGCCAAAAGCGAATTCCTTTTTTGGAAGCACAAGAATAAGGACATAATCTTTGCAAATCAACTTTGCATAAGGTTCTCAATAGCTCTTCTGCACCATCAAGAACCTGCAAAAGGCAAATTTACCATAAAGAATCCAGTTCCGTGATACTCTCTTTCCCAAGTGTATTGAATCTTTGACAATTTTAAGTAGGCCTCCAATGCAAATAACAAGGAATAAACTGCCCTTTTGTCACGATGGCCCCAATACAAACAGCCACAAGCAAGAGAAAATTATTCGAAAGCTTTCGTGAGGGGAACAGAGTTAACTAAAATTTAGAATTCATAAGACTGGTAGGTGTGAAATGGAGAACATGTTATCATTTGGTAATTGGTCCAGAAATGAGAACCCTCATTACATTTACACGATTCCTTGCGTCCTCTGTTGCAAGATCATGAAATGTATATACCTAATTGGCCAAAGGCTGTAAAAAAACTGGGTTTTGATGGGGCCAAATTCATCCCAAAAGTCCATTTTGATTCCTTTGATTGTCTACAGATGAAGACGAAGTAGACCCCTCCGCGCACACAAACAAGAATACTGCATTCCTATTCATAATTTGTTGGAGAACAGGTAGCAAAATAAGCATAGAGATTCTTCCATTATAGATTCCAACTACTTCCCTCTATATTGACCTAATTTAGCAAAACCCTTTAACAATGTACTCATAATCTCCACATTTGCCTGTACAATGGACATGATCTATGTTTATTTCACTTAATTTGTCACACAATCACACGGGAAATAACGATTATAACCTAACATATTGTTTATGAATATAAGATTAGTAAGAGCAATAAGTAGTTAGTCGTTATAAATTGAATGTTACGTAGATGGCGTAGTAAATAGAAATGGATTGCAGGCTGCCGTGCTCCATGGGGTTAATGATCTAAGTGATTATGAGACGGACAGGGATATTACACGGTGGGCGCAAACCCCCTTGCAAAAACGCCAAGTGGTTGCCAAAGAGATAATGGACGGCTTATTTTAGAATGAGATTAGATGTCTGATTGCTTAGAATGATTAAGCTAATACAATTCCAAAACAGAACAGTAAGGATGGAGAGAAGAGTTTTTAAGATAAAAATTGCCGACCAGAGTTTCTTGTGACAGTGGCTCTGACTACTCAATCATCTAAGGCTGCTGTTGTTGTTGTTGTTCACGTCACCTATTCTCTCTCCATCTGTGGCTGGGTGCGTCTCATTTTCACGACCAAAATGAAAGGACTAGAGCCACAGGACCAAGGATAGATATTACTTGAGCCTTCGTTTTTCCAATCACATGGGTGGGTCATTCTAGTGGTCGAGATGAACTTCATCAAGTGAACAAAGACTCTTAGGAACTATACATCTATTGCTTATTGTGCTTAAGCTCAAGTCAGGTCAATCAAGATTGTGAAGAAGCAAAAGGTTCCAAGATGCATATGATGGCATTGGCAGCCAATTCTATATATGAGTTGGGCGATTTTGAAATTTTGGGAGTAGTTATTAATTATATGCAAGTTGACTAGTACCAAAACCCATTAATTTCCTGACAAAATGGAAATTTTCCGGGTTGCTTAGTATCTCTGCAACAACGACATCTGCCTTTGTTTTGGCTACACATTGAATAAGTACGGGTATGCAATTAATCGCCCAGTATGAATACAACCAGACCAAACATAAATGTTGAAGGCCACTTCATGTGAAAGGAGGATTTCTGAGTTCAGACAGCCCCCCACCGGGCCTCCTCTACCAACTAGATCAGCGCAAGTTTCATACTGTCAATCTAGAAACTTTCATTGATCACAGCCAAATTTTCAGCTAAGGCTGCTGAGAGAAGAGAGAAATCAATTGGAAAAGGATTCAAGAAACAGGAAAAGATATCACATGAGTCACTCTGTGAAGAATCAACGGTCAAAAAGTTTGAAGACTCATCTGGTTGAAAGAAGGAATTTAAGGCTGTTGCTTGTGCTAGAAGAGAAAAGAGTTTTGCCCCAAGAATTCTACCCAACTGCAGAGGTCAGCCATGGAGTGGCACATGGATCAAGCAACAACTTACATGACTGACTACGACGACACAATCAAGAATCCCCTGCTGTTTTCCGGCGTCCAGAACTAAAATAATCATTTGACATTTTAAGGACAAGTGCATTATTTAGCAGAAACATATTTGTGTTACCATAAAATATACCCGACAATCTACTAACTCTCAAACAAGAATTAGTTGCACGGTAAAAGACTTAGCGGAGATCCTACGAGGCTGTACAGAATACACAAAAACAGAATGCCTGTGTGAAAGAACTGCAGGATCAATGTACAAGAAAGAGGAAACATGGGGAAGAAAAATCTTCTTTTGTTCATGGTGACGCATTCCCAATGAGATACACCACTATGAGATATCATATCATCTATGTCAAGATCAATCTAGTAGATGTAGAAGGGGACTCAAATGGAAATTTGAGCTTTCTATGGTCTACATGCCACAAAGCTTTATGGATTTATGTTTTTCCAGATTGGACCACATTATCCACACATAAGATTCACTATTATCCCATGAATGGTTGTAGTTCCAAAGCACAATATATTCCTGCTAAATTTCAGCAACCATTTAAATCCCATTTCAATATCAATAGCCTTTTCGGCACGGAACTAAAGATACCCAAACTTCAGGCAACTTGTTTCAAGTAATAAATTAGCAAGAAACCACAGGAAAATGCCAAATTATGATTTCATTTCAAGGCTGCTCAAAAGTCATAAATTACAATCACCTCAAGTGATTAGCACAGTAAAGGGACCATAAGAAAAGTCAATAAAGTTACAAGAAAGAGCCATGAGAAAACAAGATTAACTAGCTCTATTACATTTTAAAACTTGTAAGATCAATAAATATCCAACAATTATGTCTGCCTCAGAACATGCAAAAAGAATTCCAGCTGCTGGATAATGATCGTTTTAACAGACATTGGACAATATAAAGGTTACCATGGATATAGTCAACTGCTTATTCTACTCGTATCTTATTCTACAACTGAAAAACCAAAAAGACTTAACAAGGAAACAACATCTCAGGCTAATTTTTCACTAACTCCTGTATACATATCTTACTCATCTTGTGCTCTCCACACCACTATCTCCAGAATCAACAGATGAACTTCTTGAGGGAGGCTGCTCTGAACAAGCCCTCAGGACAGCTTCATTCTACAACAAAGATATCCATTCCACTTCAGATAACCCCAGATTTACTAACTAAAAGTTATATATAAGTATATATAAACTCAGAAAGGACTCCTGATGAAATACAGAATCGCGTAACATCTGTACACTGGTGTTGACCTTAACAGCTAAATTGCTCTTTAGACGTGTATGGAACAAAAAGATTCCTATACAATTGAAAACTTTCCATCTACAATTTTTTCTCAAACAATCATAACTATTAACACAGTAAATATTATTCAAGAAAGAATAATAATAACGGTTAGCAGGTGACCATGTCGGAAAGAAAAGTAGGTTATTATGGTGAGAAATATGGGAATATAGCATTGCGTGTTACAAAACCTAAATCGTCAGATCCAAATAATATCCACAATGTGAATTTTCAAAAGCTATAACGTAAAGTTCCTAATTTCACATTATAGGTATTTTTAGATTCACTATATAGAACATACTACTAAAACATAAAGGTCAAAAAACTATAAAAGGTCTAAAAATCTAAAGAAGGCTTCTGTTATCTTCCCAAGTGGAACTTGGGAATGATCAGCAAGGCATTCTTTATGCAGAAGAGAATGCAGTACCGAATTACTTGATGAAGAATGTATAAGAAACATGCAATGGACAAGTGTTTGCCAAGTTCAYGTGGCATAAAGGAACTATCTTATAGTTTATGGCCTAAGCTTAACCTCAATAAAGAAATGTGCACCCAAAAAGGAAGCAAACGCCAACTCCTTCATCTGGCCCCAGCTGAAAACACAAGCATGCACAATATGCCATAGAAAAAGGGAGAAAGAAACTGCAACTAACATTGCTTAAAACATTCTTTTGCAAAATAAAATCCCTATAATTTATTGAAAGAAAAAAGAATAGCTAAACAAATGAACCTGCTGAAAACAATAAAAAGAGCACATATCAAGTCGCATAGGAGGGTAAGGATTTCTTTTAGAATTCGGAAAGAAAAGGAAGAATGGCTTATAGGTAAATCTTTGGATCAATCACGACAAGAAGTTTACAAGCAAACAATTACATTAAATTGAAGTCAACAAATTAAAGAAGGTACACGGATATCAACAGATAAAATGAAATAGAATCTCTACATAGAGTTCCCTAACAATTTACATCCAATGACTTGGGTGTTTCAAAAAGCCTAGGAAAGAGGCCAAAATGAAACTCCTTTGCTTTTTGAAGTAAAAAGAAATTTAATAGCTAAATAAGTTCCCTTACAGGAGACAACAGCAGTACATTTAAGATTCTTTTTTTCTTTTCTTATTGATTAGTACACTCGAGATGCAACATTTGGACACATTTACCTGAATCTGCAAGAGAAGTCAAACAGTTCAGGTTGATTATAGCAGGGTTCCAACTCCAGAAAACTGAACCTAACTATCTTTGCAAATAAATGAGAGCGAGTTCGTCCAACCTACAAAACTATGTAAACTGGAAACCCTCTTACATAAGCCCGTAGACATGGCTGATTTAGATAACAGCATCCTGAAAAGTAAACATTGACAGGTTACAGCACCATTAATTTGTTGAGCTACTTAATCGAAATGGTTTTGCTGGTAGGAGGATTGGTGGGATAAAACATCATTTAAGAAGCTCTGGCCTCTGACTTGCACACTCTATACTCGTAATATAACTATTTCTTATCATGTTAATTTCTTTTTCCTGGACAAGAAGCACAAAGTCTAATTGCAGCAGCTCATAAATTGTGCCGTTAGATATATTGAAAATAGAAAACTGCGGAGCTCGACTACAGCCTTAGTGCCCTATAGTTGCTCCTGCAGTTCTTAATTCCTTCCTAATGGGATTCCTTAAAAGATCCCAACTTAATCAAGAATTTCATTTTCAAAACACTCCACCAACATACCATGGAATCTCTACAAGCAGCCTTAATCACCAGCTGTAGGTACATTGATGGCCATTTAATCTAACACCATGTTGGTGGTAAACAGTATCTATCTGGAGCCCAGAACAGGAAGCAATTTGAATGGAGCAATGCTGACAATTTAATTTTAAAAGAACAATAAACAATTAGAATATAGCCCCGCCAATTCCATGATATGCCACGAATTCCATAGTTAGCCTTAAAAAAGAATCACCTATAGAGGCCATCAGAAATAACTTTCATAAAGTTCTGATCTTTTCAGCTCATATCACCTAATGTTCGTAGAAAAGAGACACAGAGTTTTAGTAACTGGGAGATGCCAAATAATTATACTCGGCTATTACAGGAACCTCCCTAACCCATATATTATCATCTGCCTAATCAGATAGTTATCTAGTCACGAGCAATTACAAAGAAGCAAAGCAGCGAAAACCCTAAAGACAAAAAAAAAAAAGAAAAAGAAATATTAAAACAGGAAAAAGAAAACTTGTGACAGATACCTGCCAAACGCGGCGGAGACGCTTCTTTGCATTGGCTTTCCGAGTGGTGGTAAGCTTTATTCTCTTCCAAACAAGCCCTCCCGAGTCATGCTTCTTCACTATCTCCAGCGCTCGAGTCCCCCAAAATGCACCCCATGCCATCTCTGATTCTCCTCCTCCACTGATCTAGACGACGAAGGGACTCGGTCCCCAAGCTTGCAAATTCAATTCGTGCAAACACCGGCTTCCCTAGTGGACCTCTGAATCAACTCATGAGGCCCATTTCCAAATTATCGAACAACTAAGAATTGTCAGCATTCAGTCTATATGGCTTTCGAGGCCCACTTTTTTCAGCCCATTGACTATCCAATATGAGTTGGTTCTGTTATAGCTTTGTACGTACTACAGGCCCGAAGGCTTAAACTTGGTCCAATGGGTTGGAGGATTTTTAGTGGTATTTTATTTTTATTTTTATTTTTATTTTTTGAATCTTATGCTATATATTGGAAAGAAACGAGATTTTGAATCTCCCTATATTCTTTTGTGATATATCAATTAGAGTACGATGTATATAATTATAAATGTTTAAAAATAATTGACGTCAACGGCTAAGAAAAGGGCCAACGGATCAAGGGCATCTCAGACCTAGCAAAAATCATTCTCCCAAGAGGAAAAGAGCCCAAATGGTTGAGTAGTAAGATGGCTGAGAATGGAGAAGGCAAGCAAAGTTAAGGACCAACCGTTGGGCAACAAGGAAAAGGGCAGCCAAGACGACCAAATCATCCGGTCAAGAATCTAGGGCATATATTACCAAGTAGCTGAAGAAGGAGGACGTAGACCGAGAAAAGCGCATGGAGTGTGAGAAATGGGATAGCGGCCTCGGCTTCATCTCTAAGCAAGTAAGGAAGTTTCGGCCAAATATAAATAAAAGAAGATGATGATTTTAGAAGGGATGCACAACAACAACAACAACACCAACTCAAAATTCAAGCATATCATCTTTATCACATATCATAATTTAGTATTTTAAGCTTTATTAGGCTAGCTTTATGGTCAATTTTCTTAGGTATTGCCAGTTTTAAAACTATTTTTGTTAGGTGTCTTTGTGTATTTGTGCGATGTTTCTATGATATTTGAAGTTTTTATTTACCAATTTTTGTTTGTTATTCCCTTTAACCCTCTTTGAGTATTACTTTTATTAGTATAACATGTTTTTACATGCATTAAGTTTACTAGCTTCCTTACTTTTCCAACTTAACCACAATTTCCCTATCTTAGTTGTATTTCTGGTTTGCTTATTGTTCGAACTTAGTTTTCTAATACTTAGTCATAATATCACTTTCTTTAAATTGCTTTGTTTAGCCATTCCTAACTAAAACTTGGGGTGCTTTCAATTTCCTAATGTATCTATTTCTTAGCATATTTTTACTTGCATACAGTTAGCTGACTACTTAGACATCAAGTAAAAGAGCAAACTTTCATAAGAAAAACTTAGCCATACTTTTTTTCCAATTGAATTGCATATCCATACTTTTTTCCAATTGAATTGCATACTTCTCTAAGGACTTACTTAAACTAACTCAAGTATCTCGCACATCAAAAAGAGGTTGCCACAGATCTTGTAAGTTAATCAAATGGTTAGTTAGTTAGAACTCAGGTCTCATTGTGCTGAAAAATTTAGATTGTCATGATTAGAATAACCTATTCGACTAGACATTTTTGCACAAATAATAAAAAAAGAGAATAGGTATTAAAAGTTAATAATATATATGCATAAATGTGTGCAAGAAATATAATACAAAAGTATATTAAAAGATTTCCGGTTAAAAAACAAACCACTTGTTTAGGTAAAGTCATGTTATTCTTTCTCCATACTCTTAGCATTTCTGTGTCATCTCTGATAGCGATATTTTCTATTTTTTGAGAAGCTGTAGCTTTATATTGCACAATAGTCTGTCTGGATATCAGCCTGTACAGCCAATATTACATGCATAGGCCCTGAGGCCATCCAATTTTCATCATGGGATAAACTGTAGCCATGAGCTCTTGTCTGTTTGCACGGAGGAATTCTTTACATCCCAAGTGAAATGCCTTGTTCTTTATCGCTTGCACCAAGGCTCCGAAAACCGGCAGGTCTTCTCCTTCTAATAGTGATTGTTGGTCAAGTTTATATTACAGCGTCAAAATTTCGATTGCAAAAACTTTAATTTTTTGTTATCGCTAAGCTTTAACCTGTATATTAATTCCAAAATATATAATTATACATAATTTTATGTCTTCATTAAATAGCATTAAGTGTCCTTCATGCTTGTGAGCTGACAACTCATTGTTTAAGATTGACGTGTAAGAATTACAAACGGCCGCGTAAGTATTTTATGTTTCCTCATGTTATTGTTTCGTTTTGACTTTGTTTTGATGAAATATTCGATCGGTGTTCTTATTTTGAGGACTTGTACAATTGTTACATAAAAATTAAAAATTTAGAATAGTCTCATCAATCGTTTCAACATATGGAAGAGGACTTAAAACTTCTTCATGAAGGACACCGCCAGCTGGTATTCAAGCAAATTTCCGATTGTTGGATTGTCGTCAAAAGGTGGAAGAATGGACRCTTGTGGGTTGGATATTTGACTGATTGTTGAAGGATTTTCCTCTTCAAGCCAATAATATACACTATACATGTATTCGACACTTGGCCTTCGATGTGAAAAATGTCCATATATAAGCTTTRACGTGTCTGTTTCTGGAGATATTCACCTCCACGACTGACGGCTTGGTGGTCCCAAGAGTACGTAGAAACTACGAGGGCGTCATCGCAGCTCCCTTGTTCTGGACGCAGATCCTGGAAGTATTGGATCAGGTTGACCGACTCTTCCTCCCTTTTCAGCCTTATCAAATCAGGGTTCCTTGCGTTATAATATCAGCAAAACTTCTCACTTTATATTACGAGGAACCCTAGTTGTAGTTCAAACCTTCAACAGCAGAGTGCAAGAACAGAGGGAMCACCTCTTGTTCCCTGCAACAGAGTGAAAGAGGAGGTCTTTTAGGCGCATAGCAGCATGGTACCCCCATCATAATCATAAATGATGGTGCCACGCTGTGTGCGACTGACAGACTTCGCTCTCCTTAGCACTGAGAACGGAAAATCACCTTCAGATATTCAACCTAGTCTTGATCCGCAGATGGGCTTTTCAACATTCAGCACCGTCTGTTTCCATGATTGATTGGTTTAATTTTCTCATGATTCATGGCACCGTTTTGTGATTTTGATCATTTCCTCAYCATCATCGGCATCAAATATGTTGGTGATTAATTAACTTGCTGCTATTGCCTTTTTCTTTTGACGATGTCCTACTCTTTGTAAGCAAGTTACTGAACCTTCTCTGAAGATCAAGAGCAAGGTTTGTTCCTTCTTCATGTTTGCTTTAGGGTTGGCCCGGGCATGCATGCATGCATGCTTTTTATCTACTGCCGACTCTTGGAGGGTTGGTTCATTACAACTTGCACCATGTATCCAATGGAATTCTTTCTCTAGTTTCCGGTGAAAAGACTTCAATATCCCTCCGTCATCAGCCAATCGAGTTTTCCCTTTTTTTCCGCTATAAATACGCCGTTATTTATTTTTCTTGAAAGGTTAAAATATTTCTTTTTAAATATGCATTTGGGGTAGAGTTCCCATTTGACTGGCTACGCATARCCAGATATGTACCTAAATTCACTAAAATGATTGGGCTTGAGCCGCGTGTGATCCTTCGTAGGCCCATTTTTCAGTAAAAGGATTGGGCTTGAGCCGTTTGTGATCCAAATTACTTTGGCAGGTCCATGGGCTGACCTGCCTTCCAGTAACTCGTAAGTTCGATTTTGACGCAAAACTCGAGTGGACCTGGTCCCACAGAAAAGTACACGTGTCCTAGAAACCGAGCGACACCTGCACTTTTTTTTTTTTTTTAAGTAGTTTGTTTTCTTCTTTATATACAATGTAAATGCAAAACCGGACAAGTTAGTATGTGCAAACCTCGTGAATCACCGGTTAAAGGCGGTGCTTTGAGTTGTTTCCGGTGACTATACTGGTATATGTTTTCTCTTTGGCTCTTGGCGTTGTGTTTCTGGTTATTTTGTGAGGTGTTACTTCAATATATTATTTGAATTTTGCGCTTGGTGTCTGTTACTTGTATGATTGTATCGATACGAAATCCTGAGGAGCTTGAGTTGAGGAGTCGAGTTCTATAGGGACGATATGTCCATGGGTTTATAGTTAACTTGAAAACTTGTACACAGGGGGATCTGAATTTGCTTGAACTGTATACCTTGACAATCGTGTATACTCGTATACAGGTCGTGCGAGTTGGAGTAGAAGAACAGAAAAAATGCTGGGGATTCTAAAGAAAAAATTTGGTGTTCGAACAACAGAAAAGGTAATACGTGAAGTTCAGTAAATGAACTGCCTTGTTTTTGGCTGCGATGATTTGTATTCAACTAATCAACTTACAGAAAAGTGAAAATGCTATGTCTTTCTTGTGAAAGTTCTCAATATTTTTTTTTTCCTTTTTTTTCGCCCCAGATTTTAACCCCAGCTGTATCAACAATTAGAAGCTACTCTTCCACGTCCAAAAAGGTAGTCCTTGATCTTCATCTCGAATATTATATATGGCCGCATCTAATTTTTTCTCCAAGTCTGGTGCATAGTTGCCCCTGCAGCCAGCCTTTAAATTCCATGCTACAGACAATAACTGTATTTACCTTAAATGCACAGTAACGGTTTCGCTGGACCTATTATATTTCAGTAATAGTTTTATCAAAGGGGTTCTCTTTTTATGAGAACGCTTGGTCAAGATTCAAACATTCATTGGGCTTGCTAGTAGTGAAGAACACACAGAGTCAAAGATCGTAGATCTTGGTTAGGAGAGCATGATTAAACATTTCTTCTTAACGTTGTTAGTTAAAAAGTTAGCAACCTTGCAGATGATGGTTAGAGAGGCTCTAAACTCTGCCCTTGACGAGGAAATGGCTGCTGATCCCAGAGTCTTTCTGATGGGCGAAGAGGTATGGTGTTGGGATGTTTAACCTCTTAGAGAAAAATGGATATTCTTCTTGAGCTTGAACTCTGATTTCTCATGCTCCTTCCCTATGATTCAGGTAGGAGAATATCAAGGTGCGTACAAGGTTAGATGACAAGAAACAGCTCTCACTGAATCTTGTATTTTATCCTTCTTAAATTTTGCATGTGAACTATGCATAGCCCTCTCAAGAATCCCGCAAATTCCCTCTTTTGATAGGTTTCTAAAGGACTTCTACAGAAATATGGACCAGAAAGGGTTGTTGATACTCCAATCACTGAGGTTCCTTTTACGTGGCTTAGCGTTTCCTTTCTGTGGCTAGTTGATATATCTCTGTGTAACGAAAATAAAAGAAAATAGGAAGAACATGCATTGCTCAGGCAAATAATGTATCGATGTATTCAAACTTCCAACGGGATCTGGGGTGGGCAGTTCTGCCATACAGTATGCTAAATTATCATAAATGTATAATGGCTAACTACTTGCTTTGCAGGCTGGATTTACTGGAATAGGAGTTGGTACTGCATTTTACGGGCTTAGGCCTATTCTTGAATTTATGACATTTAATTTCGCAATGCAGGTAGAACATTGTTTAATTAAAAGTTCATTCCAGATATACCATAAATATTGGGTTTAGTATTGGTAGAGTTTCATGCTTTGACTGATGGATTACTGAATTCATCTCCTATTTCATGGAGAGCATGACTGAATTTTGAGCTCAATTAAAATTACCATTGCAGGCAATAGATCACATAATTAATTCTGCTGCAAAAACAAACTACATGTCTTCTGGGAATATAAGTGTGCCCATCGTTTTTAGAGGTCCAAATGGTGCTGCTGCAGGGGTTGGTGCACAGCATTCCCAGGTATTTCCCTTTGTATAGCAAATACTTTTACTTCTCATTGATTAATACAACTCATTGAATGGCTTTAAACCTGACTTCTTGACAAATGATAAAGATCGGAATTAAGGCAAGGCTTTTTAACAATATGAAAAGTTAAACCCCCTTGGAGAAACGGGAAAAGAGAGGAATGAAAGAAAGGCAAGCAGAGTATATAATTGGTCCCAACATCTGATGATGGTCTTGGTTGTAGAAAGTTTGCTATTTAGTTGTTCTTCTTTGAGTACCAATTTGAGCAACCATCTTTTATTGATTGTCTGCAATTTATGGAGTGTTATGCTGCTTGGTATGGCTCATGCCCCGGGTTGAAAGTATTGGCCCCATATTCATCTGAAGATGCTCGTGGACTTTTGAAAGCTGCTATAAGGGACCCTGATCCAGTCATTTTCCTCGAAAATGAAATGCTGTGAGTATGCAAAGTAACTTCTCAAGTGATAGTGTTAAAAAGTATTCCTGTGAAAATCAGCTTTGTGTCGCATCTGATGCTAGAAACTTTGATATGCCAGGTATGGTGAATCTTTCCCTGTTTCAGAAGATGTTCTGGATTCCAGTTTTTGCCTCCCTRTTGGGAAAGCTAAGGTTTGTTCTAGAATATTCTTGCATCCTCGATTCTCTTATCTTAACTAGATACTCTGGTCTTCAATAGTTTCTTTTTTCTTTGTTTGGCCCAACAGATAGAGCGAGCAGGAAAAGATATCACCATTGTGGCCTTCTCAAAAATGGTTGACTATGCTCTCAAGGTTTGTCCCAGCAGTTGCTGTTCACTTTTAATATAGTCCCTTTCTAGAGTGCATTAGGAGTCACTAGATTCTGATTTCTGACAAGCAACATGATGTCTCACAATGGTTTTCTTCTAATTCCCTTCTCTAAAACCATGATAAGAGGGCTGTGTATTCAGTGCCGCCAGAAATGAGGGATTGATTGTGAATCCCTTCTTGTATTTGGGGAAGCTACTGATCGGATGAGACAGAGACATTAAATTTATAATGTTACTTTTTGTTGTCTATGGTGGCACTGGGAGCGACTTTTCCTCTTTTTAGATCGGAATTGGGATCTCAAACCTTTTCTCGTGAATTCTCTTTTAATGGTGTCTGATTTGAGTGATAGGACTTCTCTAATGCATCTTCTCTAATTGCACAGGCTGCTGAGATACTTGAGAAGAAAGAGATTGATGCGGAGGTAAATTAGTAGAGAAGAATCCTTGCAGTTTGCCATTGGCTTGAAGACCAGATTTTTGTTGTTCCAATATGTCAAGGAGCAGATTGCTTTAAACTAATTTTTAAATTCAACTTTTTTATCTGCCACAGATCATCAATCTGCGATCGATTAGGCCGCTAGATAGATCTATGGTTAACGATTCAGTTCGAAAAACTAGCAGACTCGTGACAATTGAAGAAGGGTTTCCTCAGCATGGTGTTGGTGCCGAGATCTGGTGACCTCCTCTGCTCTGAGAGCACATTGTTAATGAGTAAACTGACATGKACTCATACAAACAATAATTTTCTAGAAATTTTGAAATCTCCATTTTTCCCCTTAACAGTGCATCAGTCGTCGAGGAAAGTTTTGCTTATCTTGATGCTCCTGTTGAGAGAATCGCTGGTGCAGATGTCCCCATGCCTTATGCTGCTAATCTTGAAAGACTGGCTCTTCCACAGGTATGTCGTTCTTGATTTTTGATAGGAGTTTCTAATCAAAATTTTCTATCTGCCTGCAGATGCAGATTATGTCATTTACATGTTTAATCGCATTAGATTTGGAGCATTAATTCCTCATTTTGGTTCATTGCATTGACAGGTTGAGGATGTCGTCCGAGCAGCAGAGAGAGCATGCCACAGGTCTGTACCAGCGGCCGCTGCTTAACCCCGGCGGGCATCATATGCCTCTTGAGATCTCTGGTTTTTAAAGTTAAACAAGGAACAATGTGGTTCCATGGAGGATATCATTTTGACCTGTTAGGATGTGAATTCGGAAGCTGCATAGCTATCATCAACCTTGTTTCCTCTGATGGGCACTTCATCGGCTATGTTGCTTGTGGATTGAATAAAACAAATCTCGGACTTAGGTAGAAACAATAGAGTCCGGTCATCAACATGAACTCCTGGGATGGCTTATTTTGTCTATGTAATACTGGGTAGTCTGGCCAACTTGTGGAGTGATTTTGTTGTGTACGCAAGCGGTTTATATGAAATAAAAGGATTATAGAGTAATATCTATTGCTACTTCTTTTTGCTGTTCAAATATTGATTGAATCATTTATAGTATGGTCTCTGAGAACTGAAGTAATGCAAAATTTTGTAGCCAAGCTCGGCCATCGAGAAGTTCAAGAAATCGAATATCGAGAAAATTGTGGGACTTATGTTTTCTCATGCTTGCCTCCATACAATTAAGAAATTTGATCTTTGGAAGATAATATATCGATTTTTAGATGAAAGGGATAAATAGGAAAAAGGAAAAAAAATTGTCCGTTATTATTTGGTTCAACAATTGTTATTATTCTCGTTATAATAAAACAGTTAAATGATGGATGAGTAATAAAGTATATTATAAAATTGTCTGTTAACAAAGATTTGGACCCCATTTTGAGCTGACCTACAACGCAAGAAAACGGGAGCATATTAAAATTGGGTTTCCAGTCTTTGTTTCCCTGGAAACTAACACCGTCCAAATATAGTTAAAAATGGCAAATCGTCAAAAGGGATAGCGGAAAATTACACAAAAACGAGTGGGAGCAGGGGTGGCGCCCGCGGATAGAACCCACCAAGAATTCTTAAGAATTGCTTAATTGTGTTACCCAATCCTTATGATATACTTGATCCCAGTCAAATTGTGTACCGATTTCAATAAATGAGAAGTAGAAAGAGAGGGCGAGTCCGATATCTTTTTTGGGACGATTCGGATTTCTTGTTTTTCTTTGTGATATATAGTATTTCCGATTCTTTTCTGTATTTTTCAAACTATTTTGGCGTAACCTGAAGTCCAGAAAAAGTCTGTAATGGATGCAATGCGGTGTTGAACGAAGACCACGCTGATCATTTGACCACTGACCACGAGCTCCCTTTGCCTTCCCTTTCTTGCTCCTTGTTCATTTCCGTATCAGATTCCTGCACCAAAATCAGAAATTTATCTCTTCCACACACAGACAGATACAAATTCTTTCTGTATATAAACATATAACATCTGCGTCATTGTTGAGTGTGTGCTTCAGTGTATTTCTGTGCATTTTTTTCCTTTTCTTTTCTTTCTGGCTTTTGGTCCCTTGTGCCCAAATCATATTGTTCTGAAAAGGGTCGACGACGACGGAGGCAAAGATGAAGACGTCTTTGAAGAAGCTGCGTGGAGCGCTGAGAAATGAAAGAAAAGACCATAGACCTGAAAAGACCCCGGCTCGTCTAGATGAACTCGATCAGGCTACTCAGGTTTTCTCCCCCTATGTGATCTTATTTTCTTGCTTTTTTAATCTATTTTTCTGCTGTCCCATTGTATTCATCCCGGAATGAGGGGAAGGGACTTTAGAAAAATCGTCACTTTTTCCCTGGTTTCTTTTGTTTTTGGTCAATGTAGCTGGTTCTGAGTATGATTGAAGTGAAGTGTAAGTTCAGAAATGAATGTCTGATATGTATGTAGAACTTAATTAGCTTATGCATGCTCTGTATCCTTTTCTTAAATCAGATTCATCTAGCTAGCTGTTTTGTTGGTGAATTAGGGCGGCTTAAGGTTGGATTAGTGTAGCTATTAATGGTATTCTTGTTAACACGTACAGTCATAGCATAGTTGATCTTTCAGCTGTTTGTGCATAGAACTGCTGGTGGTATAATTTGTAAAAACAGAGGCAGCAGCAGTTATTATGTGCGAGAAACTTCATGCTGAGTACTTTAGTCGTCAATGCGATTTAAGCTTTACTTTTAATAGGGATGCAATTAACATTGAAAATAGAAAAGCCATTGGGACAAACTACTATAGGCTTGATCGGGTTCTTAAGTTGCTATAATTGTTGATGGTGCTGTGGAATTAATACAGCGTAGTTTAGGAAATTGTAAATTGGGTTTGATGGAYGCGGAACACGCAAGTTTTGACTAAGAATGACTTAAAAGGAGGAACTTTGGCCTTGCCAACAATAAATCCCCGCTGATGTAAAAGTTGTGTTCTTTTGGGACCACAAGATCCATATGCACCAATGACTCTCTTTTCTTTATTCTTTTTCCTTAATTACTCTCACTYTTCCTTTTCCATTCCTGATTAGTGCATTAGTAGGTGGTAGACCCTGGCTTGCCATTCAGTCAAGTATTAAATTCATTCAGAGAATAGGCATAGAGTTGATAACAAGGTTGGAGCTCGATACAAGCAAGTAGCTCATTTGCATGCCATCTTGAGGCTGCATATGACTTGCCCTTCCTGGACATAGGCAGTGATAGATCCCTGTGCACCCTGTTTCCACTTTTCCCTAATCTTCTTTCTAACTCAATGGTCTTGTGTTGCCAATTATCAATGAAATATCTACTCTTATGTTTACCATGCAATGCTTGTTCACTCTCAGCTTCTTTGTGAATGCGAATGACAAACTTCATATATTCTGTCTGCAAGTGTTGTATGTGATTCCAGCCTTTTATGCTATTCTTCACCAAGGATCTCCCTTTCAATGTGAATAATTCCTTTGTAATTTGTTCAGGACATGAAATACATGAGAGATTGTTATGATGGATTACTTTCTGCTGCTGCAGCTACAGCAAATAGTGTTTATGGTAATATCTTGACTTTCTAACCGAGTGTATTTATATGTTTGGACCTGTGCCCATAGTTGCTGTTTATTGTTTGAATAACTCCGTGAAGGGTACGCTAAAACCTAGCCTGTGGCATATCAAGTAATGAGGAAGACTTAAATATGCATTCTATGTAGGAGAGCAAAATATTCTTTTAGCCTCGAGAATTGCTTCAAATGTACCCAAATTGATTGTGTTTTTCATTCTCTTTACCACATAACTTGGTAGTTGTATCCTGATCTGACGATTTTCTGAATTTTGAGGTCTCTCTGTCTTCATTTCTTTTCCATCTTATCAGTTGATTTCCCGATTAAATTTCTTTGCTGAAAGTTGTTTCCAGCTTCAGTTACTTTTTCGCATCTGATTTTAGCTCTTTTGGATGAGGTGCTTTCCAAACACTGCTTCTTCTTATCAATGCTGTTAAAAATAAGAATGTTTTATTAAGTTCTAAAATAGCTTTCTCCAAAAGCAATTTTTTAAAATCTTAACTGAGAATGGGCACTGCATCATCGTTTACAGTTTTATAGATATCACTAATCAAGCTGTTCTGATTTCAGAATTTTCAGAATCATTGGGGGAGATGGGTGATTGCCTTCTCGAGAAAACAGCATCAAGCGATGATGAAGAAACAGGTGAGATCTAATTTCTTGTATGTCTATTTTGCTGAAATCATTTCAATATGGAGAAAAGATATTTTTCCTTGGAAGTCTATAGTTTAAGTTTGTCCGTTGTGGTTCCTTTTGGTTCCTAGAGTCACCTAATTTTGAACTTCTTAATTTCTCAAGTGGCTTGACTTTATATTGTTGATAGTTCCTCAACTTGGCCTTATCGTTGATTCCTTTCTCTCTTCTTTCCTGAGCATAGACGAAATATGTGGCTCTCTCTCTCCAAGTTTTTGTTGGAACACTGACCGTGTCCCATTGATCTTCGAGCATGATAATGATAATTTATCTCTGTTCTATAAACATCTATATTAGAATTTGAAGTCATAAATTATAATAATACAAGCTAGTTTGCATTACTCTGCAGGTAAGGTATTGTTGATGCTAGGGAAAGTTCAACTGGAACTTCAGAAACTTGTGGATGGCTATGTAAGTACTTGATTAATATGGATATTATATGAAAGAATTTTCCTTGTGTGTGGATCTAACAAATGTTCTTTGTCTTTCAGCGATCTCATATATTTCAGACAATTACAATTCCATCAGAGTCCCTTCTTAATGAGCTTCGCATAGTTGAGGTGTGTAGTGTGTTCAGTACTTGCTGCTTAATCCGTTGAGATATTGTGAGCATAACGTATATTGGTTTTTACTTATATTGATTTTTATTTCTTGGTAAAGAATGCTAATTATTTTCTTGTACAATGTAAAATTTCTTCATTCTCTGGTTTTTGAATCTTTCTAGCTCTTCCCATGTAGAGTGCCAGGATTAGATATCTAGGATCTGAAAACTGCTGTCAAAATGTTGTGACACTGCTTCTTGCTTTTATCTTTATGGTTTTTGCTGGGATATATTTTTTGTAAGGCTCTTGTGCTGCATCAAAGTCATGGGTTTTTTTCCTTCTCTTTGCAGGAGATGAAGAGATGCTGTGATGAGAAAAGGTTCAGACTTGTTTGTCTACTTAGTTGTTTGCCTTCACATGTTTCCACAATACATATACCTTTTAACCAGGTGTTCTTTTCCACTGGTCTTTTGATTTCCAGAGAAACATATGAGAACCTCATGAGGAGGTCAAAAGAGAAAGTGAGGTTGAAGGGTAGCAAGGGCGAGTGTTTTTCTTCTCACCAGCTGCAGGAAGCTCGTGAGGACTATGAGGAGGAGACAAATGCTTTTGTGTTTCGCATGAAGTCCCTGAAGCAAGGTCAATCCCGTAGCCTTCTGACACAGGCAGCTCGACATCATGCTGCGCAGGTCTTATTCTGGATATTTTTTTTTCAGCACCCATGTTGTTCATGTCGAATGATTGTTGACTTGCTCTGTTTCATTCTCAAATACAGTTGGCTTTCTTTAGAAAGGCTCTCAAATCTCTTGTGGAAATTGAGCCGCATGTCAAGTTAGTTGCGAAAGAGCAGCATATCGATTACCATTTTAGCGAACTTGAAGATGATGATGGGGATGATATTGACAATGACGACGACAGCAATGATTCTGAAGATAACTCTGAACCACAGGGTGAGAGTGAGTTGAGCTTTGACTATGGACAAAATGGTGAGGGGCAAGAACTTTCTGCATCGAGAACCTCCATTGAGGTGAGTATTTACATTTATTACATTAAAGAAGGGCCAATTCCAATTCCAAAGTTCTTTGTGTGGATGATCCTGATAAACAATAATGGTAATTAATGGGAATATTATTTTAATTGAAAAGAGGAGTTTTCTCAATATTGTCCTTATCGTTTAACTTTATGGCTTCTGCTTTACCCAATTTTTAAAAATATGGCTCAGACCCTAGTTAAATTCATGGATTTAAGGTATGTCCTTCGCCAAATCCATGCTCCTGAAGAAGGGGTTCAATACTGAGCAACTGCAGAACCTATGTTGTCTTCAGAGAATAAGTCCAAATTTTTTAACAGCAACTTCTGCTGCCTGATTCATRTAGAATACCTGGATTTGTCAACATCTGTACACCCTGAGAGAGTGAAAGAGAGGATATGTGGATGCTAGAGGTGGCCTAAAACCCAATGCAATAATAATGTGAACAGAGAAATTATGTGTTCTTTACTGATAATAACACAAGTAAGAACAATTTACTAATTATGTAGCCAAGAGAGTTGAATACATTGAGTTGCCTGGAAGAGTGCCTTGGTGAGAGATTATGAGTGATAACTTCCTGATGATTTGTAAATGAGTCTTACCTACTTTTACCTTGCATCTCCAGATGAAATAGATCTTTGTTTACTTAACCTTGTAATGTAAAACATCTTATTGGCTTTGCACTGCATTTTTAGGGCCAGGTGTAGCAGTTGTTCAGCAAAAACTTTGATTTATAACCTGTAATAAATCAGAACTAAAGAATTTCTCTGAAAGTGAAATCATCAATTTTTTAACTTCTTAGTTGGTTCAAGCTGTTAATATAAGCTGGGTTATAAAGAAGAATATTAATGCTTGTGTGCTTGTTTTAGTACCACAAGGCACAGACTGTTCAATGATCTCAAATAACTAGTTCATAATATTGGAAATTCGCACTAAAATATGAAATACTTTCTGCAGTTGGATAACACAGATGTTACATTCCCTCAGGTAGTCAGGGTGGATGCAGCAAAGGTAAATGCATGCTTTCTCTTGTTTCTATATTTGATCTATAACTTTAGAAAACCAAAAGGGAATTTTCATCAGCAATGTGGTGCTTCTTTCTTCCCCTTAACCCTCTATCCCCTCCCCCACTCTCAACCAACAAACAGAGGATTACTATCCCTGCTAATTTGTCTCTATTTCTTGAATGCTATCTGAACTTTCTTTCATCAGTATCCTTATCAGAAATTCTGATATTTAAGAATTGTAACATAATTGGGTTCATTTTGAGGTCAGTAACTTAGGAATTACTGCAAGCTTTAGAGTTCTTTCCTAGCCTGAAAAGCCATGAATCAGTTTTCAAGTATCTTGAAGACCCAATAAGACATACTGCACCAAATCATCCTACCCTTAGGTTTTTGCTCAATATGGTTCACATAATATTCTGTTCAGGTAAAACACCCTTAAATCTTCGATCATTTGGATTAGGAAGAGTAGATAAGCTTGTTAACTGAATTTCTATCACCTCAATGTCACTGGAGCTAATGTGCCTTAACCACCAATGGTCATACCTGCAAAGAATAGGTAAATTGGTAGAGGAGTTGTTTTCTCCAACCACTGCTATTGACCTACAATATGTCCTCTTTTATTATTAGTTTCACTTGCCATTTTTTTTTTCTTTTTTGGTTTTTGGTGGGGGGAGGGGGGGGGGGGGGGGGAGGAACCTACATACTTATGGTCCTCAGGGATATGAATGACTGCATATGCCCATATGGTGGTCTATTACAGGTTATGGGACTCATGTATTCTGACAAGTGGATGCTTATACTGGTCACAAATGTATAAAAAGTTGAGATCCTGCGAAGACTTAATGTACCAAAACTTCCTGTAAGTGTATCAGGGAGGATTACAAGTACTAAACTTTTGGAAAAGAAATTACTTTAATAAAAAAATATGACAAGTTTCCTTTAGAAAACTTCCAATCATAGATTACAAACTGAAGAGTACAAGTAAAACAGTGTCATAAAAACCATGGCTAGTCTTCCCATGCATTATCCTGCTAAAGTGTGTCACCTTCATCGGATTCAAAGAAGGTTGAACAAGTTTGTCACCTTAATTACTAGTTTTGTTGAGAATTGAGGATACTTTTTCAAATTGCAACCCAACCTCCAACTGTTATAATCCAGTGGAACATTTGCAACAGATTTATTTCTTTTTTATGCATATTGGCAGGAAAATCTAGACAGAAGTCCAAGAGCAAATTCTTTTGCATTCTTCAAAGAAATACGGGCAATTAGCAGATCAGGGCCGCTAGTACCTGACAAGAAATTTGATCCTGCTGAGCGACTCGCACAAATGCGGCAATCACCCTCGCAAAAATTCAGCTCATATGTACTACCCACTCCAAAGGAGACAAAGGCTTCCGTTCCTGCAAAGGCTGATTATGAAGTTCCTCAAGCTAGGCGGGCTAGCCTGAGTAATGTTACACCTTCCCTGTGGCATTCATCCCCTTTGCAAAGGAACAAGTACGAAAAGATTGTGGCGAATTTCTCTGGACCTATAATGGTAAATACAGAGTCAGTTCTCAAAGAGAGCAATGACAACACAAAATCCAGTAGATTACCTCCTCCAGTAACAGAAGGCCTATCCCCACCACGACAAGACCCACACAGTACATCTGACTACAAAAAAAAGAGGCAAGCATTTTCCGGTCCATTGACAGGCAAGCCATGGCCACACAAGCCCAACTTATCTGCCAGTGGTCCTATTGCCTCGAGTGGGTATCATCAGCAATTTTCCGGCCCTCTCTTGCCCAACCCAATGCCTCGACCAGCATCCGCCCCTAAATTATCTTCACGTGCCTCCCCTACTTTTGTGTCATCACCCAAAATAAGTGAGCTTCATGAGCTTCCTAGGCCACCATCCCATTTGGCAGGACCTCCACATCGTATTGGTCATTCTGGTCCCTTGGTGTCCAAAAGTGGATTTTCTACTACAAACAAGACAATTATGCCCATGGCAGCCTCTGCACTTCCAGTGCCTTCGAAGACGATTTCTCGTAGTTATTCCAATCCAACCAGAGGTCAAATAGGAGCAACATCGCATGCATCAAAGCCACTCGAAACTCCCGACAGTTTGAAGATGGCCGAAGATATTGTTACCCTTGCTTCTTAGATTGTTCTTCATGCCAGTAAAACAGGAGGTAATTGAAATCTCTACATGATATTTCTTAAGATTTAGAAGAATCTGAACCAATCACATGCATATTTTGTGATTGTTTGGTATTGCACAAGTATGAAATTTCATTAACTGTCTGAATGTTGGAACTGTGCTTCGTTGCTTAATTATCATGTCTTTTGGTATTTTGAGCAATTTAATATAGCCAAAGGACACTAAATTGTAATTCTCTAATATGTGTTTTCTCGTTTTCTTTTTCTTCTTGTATCTGTGAGCCAAACTGAACTCTGAGTTTCTATTCAGCAGAACAATCATAATAGCTTGAGATTATGGTTTTAAACGTATCTGAAGCACCTCTGGCGTGGCACAATAGTTGGGCATTTAAAATTCAGCTTAATTCATCTAATTCATTGCTTTGACCACCATAACACCATTACTAGTTGGCATGATWTTCTCATACCTTTTTTGACCTAAGAGAGGTAAAACATGAGTATTGATATGACATATATTCCATGATGAAAGCATACACTTGCAGGCTTGGTTTTTAATGACATTTCAGTCATGTTTTTCTCTATCCGCAATTTTTCGCAGATGATAGTTGTTGCAAGATAGAGTGGATGATTTTCCAATGTATTCTGTGTTAGGAGCGCCTATTTCTGTTGACGGACTAAAAGCAAAACTGTAGTTAATTTTTATTTGAGCAGATTTATTTCTCAATTTATTTATTTTATGTCATACATATCTTAAGAGGTTAGGAGCTTAGTGTGCTTTATTCTCCATTACCCCCTCGGTGCTTCTTTATCCTTCACTGTTACCATGTTATAGAGGCATGGATAATCGTTAGCAGTACAGTCTTCCACTTTTAAGATAATATTTAGTCAAGAATGATCAGTGAATGTGCATTTTGAGTCTGCATGTGGAGTACACTTTCTCTTCACTGCTGGATTAGATTTCTAATGCTTATGCCAATGTCTTCCAAGGACAGGATTTCGGTTGGTAGAGTGTCATTCGGGAATTAACTTTATCTCAACTTCTGATGAGGATAAGCTGTGATACTTTCAAGTCACCAGGTAAAGGAACACAAGGAAATGTAAATATGCTTCTTCTCAATTTTTCCACCTTATTCTTTGATAATAGTTAGATGCAGATTAGATAGAGTTTATGTACATGGAGTTGCAATTTGTTTTTATTCATCTGCAATTTCGTAACAGCCCCTGAGGATTTGATAATGAAGTTTTGTAGTTCTTATTAACCATGTTTGCAACTTTGTATTGTGACCGTTACTGTTACTAGCTTTTCCAGCGTGTGAGTTAATGTATACTTGTATAGGAAACAATCTGAAGTCTCTCTGATAACATTGGAACTGACAAAGTGCAAGGGAATAAGATAACTTTTCTCAGACCTGGCTTCAAACTCAGGCACATTATAAAGAATATAGAGAGAAGCCTCTGAAGGCTTTCGCACCACAAGGTCAGTTTCTGTGTTTGGTAAAGCTTCAAGGAATAACATCTAAAAAGTCGTATACCTCCAGAAAAGATTTCTGAAAGGATAATCATAATGGTGTCGGTTTGTTCTCTGGGTAGGCCTTTTAGGCAGTGGTGCAGGAATAAAATCCCATAGATTCCTTCCTACCTTCGGCTTAGAGTTTCCTTTTAGTAGTAATACTTCTCTTTCTCTATCAGTAACATGCAGATCAGTGACCTGCCCACTTTAATATCCAATGTCGTTCTTACATTCTTTCTTGGCATTTACTTACGTAGACATTTTTATCTAAAGCCGATGGGAACATTTATATCAACAATTTAGTACATGAGGAGGAAATGTGGAGTGAGAATCTCCCTCATATATTCTTGCTTTTCTTCCTTAATATAATATTTAACAAGACAAAAACACAACTAGGAAAGAATTGGCAGTCAGCTTCAATTGCAGCCTCCGACATCATATCTCACAAATCCCATCAGCTCAGGCCCTTCTAATCTGGGGTTGTTCATGAAACTGCAAAATGGGAACAAAGCCAAAAAATATCACCATTTTTAGGATCAGAGAAAACGATAACCAATTATCGAAAAAATAGAAGGAAAAAGAGAACAACTGGCTAAGCATACGTTTCCCTGCGGATATCCATGGGCTGATTATTCAATTACCTTTCTTCTGTGAACTTAGAGAAGGACCCCGCGGTTGGAATTGTGCCGCAGAGATCGTTGTTTGATACATCTCTGAAGAAATAGCAGATCTGCATTAGCTATAAAAAGAAAGGAAGTCTTGGCATCTACTTGAGTGGTTTTTTAGTGCTTACAGAATCTTGAGGTTTCCTAGCTTGGTAAGCTGTCTGGGTATTCTTCCGGTCAGTCTGTTATGGTTCAGCCGCCTGCGGATTGACATTTCGTGAGTCAGTAGTCATATTCGTACGGACCAAATGATATCAGATCAAAAGGGACACATTCACCCGACAGTAGACCAGGATAATAAAGCAAATTCGCAAGGCATTGATGCTTAKGAGCCCGAGTTGTCAACTCACAATACTATTCATTCTATGCTTGATTTAATGAATGGATCGAACGCAGCATGTGCTTACAGGAATCTGAGATTGGAGAGCTTGGAAAGTGATGGA
The DNA here is from genome assembly GCA_001752375.1 of Rhazya stricta. NCBI lineage: Eukaryota > Viridiplantae > Streptophyta > Magnoliopsida > Gentianales > Apocynaceae > Rhazya > Rhazya stricta. The sequence continues at coordinate 5,314,201 of MEJB01000051.1, forward strand.
GGGATGGGACCGGTGAGGTTATTGTGGTAAAGATCAAGGCTAACGAGACTCCTCAGCCCTCCAAGTTCAGCTGGAATTGGTCCCACCAAGTTGTTCATGTACAGTTCCCTGCACAGTATACACGCTAACGAAATTAGATTTCCATTTAATTTGACTGAAGGAGCCGATGCACCCATAAAGACTCGAGACGGACACTCCGTCATCTCCCTGACTGATTCAGTGACTGACAGGGGATTAGGTGAAATTCATCACAAGTTTCTGGCGATGGTCTAATTACACATGCACACAAGGAACGGATTCTGCAGCCCAGCTGCACTATTTGAAGTAAATTTCGCAACTAAAAACATGAGCTTCCACTCGAAAGAAATTCAAGAAAGCATTTTTAAGTTTCAAGACTCAATACTCCAGTATTCTTCATCATGGAGAAAGTAGAATTGAGTCCAATAGACTGAGAATTTACTCACAGATATTGAAGCCTCTCGAGCTTCCCCAGCTCAGGAACTAGATTGCCTGACAGCTTTGCGTTTCCCAGGTCACTGAAAAAATGCAGTTTTTCTTTAATCAGTACAGGAATATGCTTAGTAAGAGATAGGAGACCGTCCGAAGAGTAAAAACAACCGAAACACTATCACAACCCAAACATTCGATTGAATTTCAGTTCCAAGTTCAACAATTATAGCAGACTTCCAAGGTATTGTCTTATAGCAGACTTCCAAGATATTGTCTTTCTCCTCAAAGCGCAGGCCTGTGGTCTTATGGTTTAATCTAAAGTAACTCACAGTCTACATCTCAGACGAAGAGACACCATAGACCATGTAAATTTGGAAGCACAAACCAGCCACTAAGAACCCAGTCTCAGAACAAACCAATGAAGTCGAGCTCTAGCAGAATATACTAGAAGGAAGACAAGTAGAAGTAGAGGAACAGAATGGAACTACTTACAGTCTAGTGACCCTGTTATCACCATCACAGGTGACATGAAACCAAGTACAGGGATCCACTAAGGTTGGATCCCAGCTCTGCAAGACATTATCAGGGTCATTCACAGCTCTCCTCAATGCATAAAGAGCATCCCCTGCTATCCCAAAACAGTCGGCTAATGTTAAACACTTGAGACACAAATTGAAACGAAAGCAGTAATACATGTTGGATCATATCAAAAACAGAATCTTTCACCAAAAGTCTACCTTCTAGGTTTGCATTTCCTGGTGCTAATAGATGGAGGAAGAAAAGATGAAAAAGAATCCAGATCGCCATTTGAGAAGTGACCAACTTTAACTTCTAAAGAAGCGTTTGGCAAACTCGAGCTTTCGCTTTGAGAGCAGAGGGAATTGGCAAAGTTGTCTATTGTGTACTTATCTTTCAGTTCAACGAGGCAAAGAATCTATGGCCATGTTAGAATATTTATAGAGCCCATCAAATCTTGAAGACAGGGTTGACTAGTGCCATGACCTAGATAAACAACACTGCAATTAACACTAAAATAACAGGGCCTATGGGGGAAGCAAGAATGAAGTCAAGTAGTTAAGGGTTCGAGTCTTTTGTTATTCTACTTATATCATGTTTTATTATTTACAATTACTGGTCAATTATTTAATAGTTTTATCCATATTCCTCGTTAACCGTAATAAAAATTAATTAAAAAACGCAGACACAAGAATAATTGAAACCTGAGAAACTGTAAAAGTTGCAGAAAATACACTTGTATCAATGTGGCAGTGTCGCATTGCATATTTGAGTTGAAATGTGGGGATATGGACAAGTATGCAGAACAAACATAATAGGGGACTCCAACACCATGGAAATCTGTGGTGGTCGGGCATCCATTTTCTTCATGCTTTCTTGTTTCTTGATCTCAAAATTAAATATTCCTCTTATTTTATGACATTCTAATTATCCTTTTTCTGTGGGAATCTGTCCAATTGAAATTGTTTAAATCAAAAAAGTTGGATTTATAGATTCCACATTTAGGGGAGTTTCATTATAAGTCATATTTGCCGCCTTCTTTCTTACTTGACAACGTAACAAGAATCTCTTCTGTAAACTTTGAAACGATTTTTTATTATAGTGACAAGACAAATCAAGACCATTTTTGTTGCTTCTTCCCTTTGACCTTGTGTCGATGCGCCAGTTAAATCATGTCAATTTTGAGCGCTTTACGATCATAATACTTATTCATAGCACAAACCTCTCTCTCTCTCTCTCTCTGTATATACTCCTTGGATACATTTATCTTAATATTTAAGTATGTATATATATATATATATATAATGTGTAGTGCAAACTTTGAAGCAGTTAAAATGTTTTTTAAGAGGCTCCGAAGCTTTAAATAGAGATTAAAGATTTTTTATTATACTCTCTTATTATATATTCTTTAAATGTTAATCAGAGCATAACGTGTATTATATATATCTTAATTCAAAAAAAAAAATATATATATATATCATACTAAAAAAGATTCTTAATCTCAAATGAGGATAACGTGTAATCTCCCTTGGTATTTATTCATAGAGATAAGTCTAGCTAGCTTAGAATCTTTTCATGGTAAGGACTAATGAAAGCTAATTGAATCAGCTTTTAGCTGGATTTCCTTAGTAATGGCCAGTGGAGAGGAGCAAAAGATAGTGGACCTACGGGATCCGTGGAAACTAAGGAAGGAACGAGTCAAAGTGCACGGCGAAGTGTTGGTTACGATATGATGAAATGGGAGACTCGTCTTTTAACGTTCAATATCTATAATTGCAGGTCAGGTCTACCATGGAGTTGTGATTGATATCTTCCTTTTCTGCATGGGTCATCTTCAAACTGCGGTAGTAATCGACAATATATATATATGCACCYACTTCTGTCGACCACCATGAGAGATCAGATGAGACGCGTTCGACTATATAAACCTTGGTTAAGACATCCTTTTCCTTAAAAGAAGCGATAATTTGACTGCTAAGCTTAGCAATGATAAGAGCGTTTGAAATGGGAACCATTTCAAAAAGCCTTTCTTCTTCTCCTCCTCTGCAGAAACCCTAGATTGGCAATGCCCATATTTGCTTTCTTCCTTTTCTTATCTTGTCAACTACATCGTACACAAGCTAGCTGTTCTTGAGGCCTCATGTACAATTGCATAGGAGCAGCATAAAGGTTTACAGTAGTTGTTGGAAGAAAAAGAAAGGGTAAAGAAATCTCATGGACTGGTTGCCTGCATCATTAAGTGAGTAAAAGGAACAGAAGCAAGTGCCCCAATCTTAAAAGTAGGTTGAAGATGACCATTGCTATACGTAAAGAGAGAAGAAGCAATGAGTCAAAAGGATCTTTTGGTTTTAACAATAATTGATGATTCACTTGTTTAAACTAAAGCAAACAAAGTTCCCGCTGCTTTTTTCCATCAGATTCCAATTTGATTTCTTCTTTTATATGTTTTCTTCTCAGTATTAATGTAAGATGATTTCATTCAGTTATTACCACTTGTCCAATCAAACATCATGAATCAAGAACAGACGTCTAATTTTATTTTCCAGGATAAATATATTACTCAAAAATTCACTAATCTTCATTAAAATTTCGCAATAAATCACAAAACGGTAACCATTATTCAGGAGATAAACAATCTTTTATCTTTTATATAAGAATCCTCTGCTAAAACAGCATGCAGCTCTTCTAGTTTGGGGTGTGGGGGCGGAGGAAGAGAATTGTGTCCGGGTTTTGATGGGCTGTTACCTTACGCCTTTACCATACAGGCTTGAGAAATCTAGAATAAGGAACCCTTTACTCAGAACCTAGTCTGGTTAAAGTTGGGGTTTTGGTTTTAGGAATCTTGCGGGCCTTGTAATTGCAAATCTCTAGGTCTCCATTGCGACCTAGAAACCCTCGTTTTGACATATGCAAACACACCAGTTATGTCCTCGGGCCAGGGGCTTCTAGCCCGTTGCTTTAAGATCTACGGGAGTGGTGAATAATATCCTGATATGAAGATAAGTGACATCTATTATAGAAATTTTCAAAATGTCGAACAGGAGCGGTGAGCCATGATTAACTTTGAGGAAATACGGATGATCGTTTGAGGGGAGGATGGTTGTTTGTGCAAACGAAGTCCCACCTTTACTGGATGATCATGACTCTTTTGGGTAGTTCCCAAAAGAAGCAAAACAATAACTTACAGAATCATCAGAATAGTTTCAAAGACACTTCGCAAGGTCTGTTTTATTGAATGGTAATCATACGTACACGATCATACATTGCAAAATATACACACGCACATCATCATAAAGATTCATCTCCTTTTATTTTTCACCTTGGTTAAGAAACACCAAGGCGCGTTCTTGTCTCCCTACTCCTTATTTGCTCGTTTTCTTGCTTTTGGGTCTTGAATTACTGTTGTAGTGACAAATTCTGCAGATGAAAAATGCACCATTAAAGGACGAGGATGTAATAGATAATTGAACAGATATTCAATGAAGAAAGACGGTCTATATAGCAGTACAAGAAGGAAGAACCTGTTTGTTTGGTGGCACGGACAGTCCCTGCCAGGTGATTATCCGATACATTCCTGATGATTATGGAACATCAATAAAAGATTCCGAGGAAGGAATAATAGCATCAGAGATATTCAAACTTGGACACAGATCAGAGCTTCGTGTGGGTGACTTGACTTACAGAAGCTGCAAGCTCCCGTGGGAGATAAGCCGAATGATTGTATCTGGTAAGATCCCGGACAGCTTATTGCTGTTCAAGCTCCTGCAATCATGATCATGCCCCAAAACAATCAAAATCTTCGAGAAGTATATAAAACCATGTGCCTTTTCTTATGTGATCGACTCGGAAAATTGATGTTATATAAAGGCTTTTGATTCTTAATTCAAGAAATGGGAAGCTTGAAGGCGCTGATTGTTATACTTACATATATCTCAAGGATCTCAACTCCCCAAGAGCTACTGGGATTGCGCCAGTCAGTTGATTATGGTCCAGACCCAAGCTTAATAGTTTTGTCAGGTTACCTAGCTGGTTTGGAATTGCTCCACTCAGTTTATTATTAGAGACTTGCCTGCAATGAGCATCATTTAACTCTCAGTCAATCAAGAAGCTGTAAATCAAGAAAAGAAAAGGGGAATACGTAATGCATCTGGAGATATGAAGATAGTGAATTAGAAGTAATAGTAATCGTCTTACAAATATTGTAGATTGGCCAATTGTCCCAGCTGAGGGATAAGAGGTCCCGATAGATTCGCCCTGCCAAGGTCCCTTCATCATGCAAATACATTGTTGATTAGTTAGATAAACTTATAAGAGGTTTAATATATAGCACCAGGAACAAAAGATCACTTTCTACTGATGGGACAGAGAATGTGACAAGCTCTGGAGTATTAGGAAAACAGMTTAGAGCTTAGTTAGATAAACTTATAAGAGGTTTAATATATAGCACCAGGAACAAAAGATCACTTTCTACTGATGGGACAGAGAATGTGACAAGCTCTGGAGTATTAGGAAAACAGATTAGAGCTTACACTCTTGTTACACTGTTGTCTATGTTGCAGGTAACATGAAACCAGGTGCAGGGATTAACCAGTGTCCCATCCCAGCTCTGGAGAACATTATTAGGGTCTGCCAGTACGGATCTCCAGGCATAAAGAACATCCACTGAGGTAAAACAATAACCCGCATGTTGCAATCAAATATTCTTGGAATAAAATCTTCAGTTTTATGAAAGAAATTGAAAAGGATACCTTCGTTATTGCAGTCTGCAATAAAAATTGCAAGTGCAAAGACAAGCACAACGAGAGCTCCAGTCTTCATCAAGCCTAAGCTAAGATTTGGAAATCAAGAAGCAAAGATGATCTGGAGAATGAAAGCTATATTGCCATCTTAATACACGAGTATCATAGAGAAGTTGCCTGGATGCTGCAAAACCTTGTACCCCATTTCGWATAGTTGAACTAACATCTAGTCAAATTCAACTTTTCAAAGTCTTGTATCCTGAATTTATTGTCAACAGAGCTCTATATGTTAATAGAAAGCTAAATTGACTCCTTATCTTCAGAAGTTCGTATACGTAGACCGGTTCAATATAGCAACTTACAAGATCTGGCTAGATTAACARAACCATAAAGTTTGACAAAGTCTCAGACTTGAACGAGGAACATTTCATTACAACGTGCAAACTCTCCACTCTTCACCAAAAACTCCTCCAATTTTAAGAAATTGATTCAAAATAGTTGCAAGAAAAAGTCTTCTAGGGAAAAGTTACAAGGTGGATGGAATGGTGCCGATCATATTTTCAATTGTTGGATCAATATGAGTCTCCTATAAGTTTAGGAATWGTTGAAGAGTATGATAGACCTTCTAGAAATCTCCGAATCAGACATACTATTAACCATTCACAGCTAGAGGCAGACAATCTTGACTCTTGAGCCCATATTGCAAAGACACGACAATGAAGGGATGCTTGCACTCGTGCACTCCATCGGTTTGCTTGCCGAGTGGAAAGATGCTAACTGCGATTTCCGGGGGTTTGGTATTCTCAGTTTCTATTGAAAGTGGCGCATTGGCCAGCCAACTTCTTCATTAGGATGGTGTTCGACTCTTACTGGCTTCATAAGACAGTATCCGCTTGTTGAACAAGAAGCTCTTACTCCTTTGTCCTTTCCAACCCAATCACTTGTATCAACCACTAATCTTGTCTTTTCAAACTCATCTCTTCCAAGCTCCTTCGTCCTCCTGAGATGTTTTCTCTCCATAGCAGCAGTTAACACTTGGTCCCTTGASCTTCTACGGTATCTGCCAACAGGTATTGGAAGGGCCTCAAGACCCATCAGTTTACCAACCACCCCGGGTCTACACCACACCACATTCTCCCCTGCTAATGTTGTTGGCAACTGTCTAATCCTCCCCATTTCTAAATCGGAACCATTCTTGTGGAATCCTCTTATTAGTTCTTGGTTGCTCTTAGCAGCAGGGACCATGTTCCGAAATGAAGATCTGTACATGGCATCTTTTCCATCAAGAGAAAACCGAGGATACTGATTTAAAGCGTTTCTTGCACTTCGTAAAATGTCRGAACTATTAACACATGACATTCTGTGCCGAATTTCCCCGTACTCGTCTAGTTTTGCTCTTCTAGCTGCCTTCTCTTCCAGCTCTAATTGTAGGATCATCTCCTCCAAAGTGGGCTGGCTTTCCCTTGAAGTTTCAGCATGGAAGCAAGAGGAACCAACAAACGGCCTTGCCCCAGAGCAGGTTGAACCCTGCTGAGTTCTTTGCTGGTTGAACGTGGAAGTCGAATCATCACCATTGCAGAAGTTTCGAAAGCCTTTCTTCATCTTAGCTCCAAGAATATTCTTGAGTAGAAAGAAGGACAGGTCCTTCATTGTCCGACAGCTTCAAGAACCCGGAAAATTTCAACGAGCTTAAAAGTGGATGCAACATCGATTAGAGCAGTAGCAAGATCGAGTGGAAGAAGCAGAAAGCGTGAACCGAATCAATAGGGAGCGGTGTTAGATGGCCTTAAAAGCATTCACAAGAAAAAAGAGAGGTATTCACGAGTTTACCACTCTAAAGCTACCTGCCGAGCTTATGATTTTAAAGGCACATTTACATTTGTCGGTTGAGCAAAGACTAAGTTTGCCTCAGGGTCGCCAACTCCAGTTCAAACTTGACAAGCTAACTTTAACCACAAGAAGCCTTGCATTTCCCACATTCAAYGCATGCTCTGGTAGAAGACGTGCTCTCTCATTGATCATTGTAGACGCTTATAATGACAACTGGAACTAACTTCTTGCTGTAAAATAATTGATGTGCTTGGTTGCTTGGCGATCCTCAAGGTAAAAACAAGGAGATCAAATTGAACGAAACCAGAAATGATCCTCAATCCCTGCCCCTTCCCCTTTCTCCTCTCCAGTGGATTGCAAGAGTTTCCTGTTTTACATAACCACTCTGCCAATCTCACTACCTATGAGTAGAAAGAAACTCATCTTTGGACTTCAAATTTTGAATGACCCCATGTTCATAGAATCATTCTCTTCTAAATGAAAACCAAGAAATTGGAGACAGAAGGAAGACAGTAAGAGGGAGCTGGAAGTGAGAACGAACTAATTAAAAGAACACTGTGATGTTAATTAATCGCTTGYGAGAACATGAGTTTTCTTCTATGAGTCAAGAGACTGACTGGGGGCATGCGGTCCAGGCTTCCAATTAAGCCATGAACTTGTTTTAGAAAAATTTAGAAGGCGCTCTTCACCAGCTTTCTGCACACTTACACATGTAAATAATGATACTGCACTATATTATAACAAGGCTAGGATGCAAAACAAAACTGCAAGAGGGAGCCAATCGCACACATCCCAGACCATTACTGCAGTTATATATAGAGAGAGCTTATGAAATCAAATAATGGTTGATCCAGTAGGAAGCAACACAGCGACATGAGATTATACATTTTCTAGGAAGAAATGCAAGGTATATTTACAAACCAGACTGATGCTAACACTCGGTGATTCACCACCCCATTATGCATCTGGTGCTTCATTAGCCTTGACAAATCGACCCTTAACTCTCTTTCTAGTATCAGCTCTTGCTTTCCTTGATTCGTATCGGATGTGCTTATCATACCTAGAAAATAAACACAGAGAAATGTTCAGTAAAGCAGACAATTGTTGCTAGTCTATTATCATTTGAATAAAAGATGATGAAAGCAAAACTTAAGAGAGCTACCTTCTGGTTTTCTTTTTCTCCTTGTAGCGTTGCATGGCATTGCCTCTGTTCTTTGCTAGCAGCTCCATATCAGCCTTGGTTATCGCAGCCGAAGCAATTTCGCTTTTCACCAGAACAGTCTGATCCATAAGTTGGAAATCTTTTAAGCCATCATAGCATTTACGCTTACCAATACCAGAACCCGATGCTGGTCTTCTTATTGGTAAATTGTTGCTCTCTGAAGTTGCTGGACCCTGGCTTGCTGTTGGATTGTTGGAATTCTGCAATTCAATGGATCAATCTTTCAGCCCCAACAATGACAGCGCAATGCACCAGGAGGAAACTTGAGATGAGTTGAGAAATAAAGTAAATAAAGTGTTCCTCTTTGCAAATAATTATTACAGAAAGGAAAATTCGTGCATCTAAATTTCTGCTTTTATCCAAATAAAACTTCCAAATGCTTTAGTAAACCAAATCTAATTATAACCGTGAAAGGACACATTCTCACCTAAAAGACTAATCTTTTTGTGTTTCTGACACAGTAAATTCCAGTGTTGACTCAAGTAAAATCACTTACATTAAATCCTGCCATATCCTCATGCACAATTGTGCAGTTCAATCCCGAGAGTTCTACTCCTCTTGTAGTTGCTGCGGATGCTTCCTTAAGGAGTTCACCATAACTTTTCATCATATATCCTACATCACTCGCACTGTATTCCAGAGGATTTGATTCATCATGACCCCTCAACTGTCCTAAATTAAAATCCCATATCTGCACAAGTAAATTTGCAACAGTTACCAGAACAGCACAAGTGCACAAATCTCGATTGATGCAAAAGAACAGAATAGCATTAGCATATCTTAATGAAAGTTGGCATGGGTTTGATTATATTGGTTTGGGTTGTGTTTGAGTACAAAAGCACTTAAGGAAAAAGTTTTACTAGAGGATCACATTGAACAAACCTTCAAATGTCACAAAAGCAAGAAAAAATTGGTAATTTATTAACATTATGTCATGAAAGTACAACATGTTTAGCAACAAAACCACTTCACTCCCTCATATATTGTACAATTGGCTAATCCCGTTCTTGATATACTATCTGTTACTATCTACTCTTCCATTAAGATTTGGCAAGCTTAAGTCACCATTTATCTTGCTGAATTGAAGCCCACTTTACTATGCTGAATTGGGAGAATATATCAACTACCGGGAGTAGCAAAATAGCTTGTTGGCCCAAGACCCATAAGACAGATGAGAATAAAACTGAACTCAGTGTCATGATCGCCATCATACCAAATTTGACTACTACATCTAACAAAAGTAGAAAAGCAAAAAGGATAGGGAACGAATATGAGAATATAAGGACACGTTGCCCATCCCCATATATCTCTCGGCAACATTATGCACATGCCCATATCCATACTGAGCAAAAAGTGCCCGTTTTTTAACATCAGAATTGCATTTGGCAATGTTTCTCAACAAAAAATTGATCTACCTTTCAATAAACTGAAAAATAAAACCAGAAAATAAGTAATAAGCAAGAAAGACGCACAAACAAGTAAGTTCCCGTGTCCTCCCTCTCCTGCTCCCCTTCTCCGTTCCCCTAGGCAAAATAGCTACAATCAAAGATCAGCAGTGGACACAGAAAGTGCTACAAGATCCCAACCGAAGGCATCACAAATTGCAAAAATGCAGGCACCAAATCACTTTTCTCTACAATATACAAAAATACTTAACAAAAATTTTAATTTCCTACTGAGAAGGTTAAGATGAAAAAAGGCCTCAACTTTGGACAAGCTATATATATAAAGCATAATATGCTAAAAAAGTTATTAGGTTAGGAAAAAGATTATCGAGGGAAAAGAACAAAAACCTGACTGGCCTGATCACAGGGACTGCTGTTCCATAACATGTTTCCCTCAATCATCCGATCATTCTCCTTGGGAYTAGCCGGAGTCTGCATCATGAGCAAAGACATAAACGGGGCATTTTGCTGGTGTTGCTGAAACTGCTGATCGACAATGCCCACAACCCCGTCACCTCCTTCTCCCAATCCAGCAGCTTCCTCATTTCCCTCCCAAACCCCACCACCGCTCCCATTCGGGGTCCCAGGCCCCAACTCGTCACCGGCCCCGCCACCAATGCTACCCCCACCACCATCAACCAAATCCCTCTCAAGCAACCGCACCAGCTGCTTCATTATGATCTGCTTCTGCTTCCCGCAGCTCGGGCTCTGCTTCTTCATCACTTCTCCATCACAATTATAAATAACAGCGGGACTATGATGATTCGGCACAATCAAGTCATGTAAGAAAACAGAAGGCGAAACCTCCTTCCCCCTCATCCATGAGTCCAAGAACCCACCGCCCCAATTTGAGCCAGAATCTGCCGGCACGTTTGGCTTTTTATCCTCAATTTCCAAACCCCAAGCTGAAGCGAGCTCAACAGCAGATGGGCAACCGGAAAACCCTTCAACGGTGTTACGATCGTGCGCGGCGGAGACCGCGCAGCTACCATGGGCATCCCAATCACATTCCTGGCAAAGGACTAGGTTGTCGGTGGCGCAACGAACTGAGACGGGGTCGGAGGCGCAGTTGTCACAGATCTGCGACCGAATGTGCTTTCGGGATAGCGCGTTGGCTGCGTGAACATGCTGATCACAGAGCAAGCAAAGCTTCGCCGAGTCGGCTCTGCAGTAAAGAATAGCAACCTGCTCATTGCAGAAATCGCACGGAACACTTTCTCCAATGCTTCTGGCTTTGGGACTCACCATTTCTATCCGTGAACTGAATCCTAAACCCGTTCTTTTGTCGACGATAGCGAAAGGAAGAAAGTAACAGCAAAGGCCAAAGAGTGAACAGAGGGTTTGGTTTACTTGGCGGAAAATGCTCTCAACTTTTGTTGTTGTTGCACACAGAGAGAGAGAGAGAGAGAGAGAGAGAGAGAAAAGAAAGATGGAGGTGAGAGAGGATCTGCCTGCTGCTGATGTATTGATGGTAATGAACCTTTTGTAATGTCCATGGGGTCCATTTGTAAAATAAATATCTATACCTTTTTGCTGAGCTGGCAGTGACATCTTTCCTTAMTACTCTTCCTCGCTAATTTTAGTTGTAAATTAGTTAGTCTGTACTATATTTACTGTTATACCCTCGGCATATAGTAAGTTTTTCCTCGCGCAATTCTGATTGTATTTGAAGTCCGAGTCTCTGTAAATTCAGTTTTCATAAAAGATATACTTAAAAAAACTCAAACTTTTTTATTTATAATCTATATTATATAAGTTTTTAATGCGATAATATCAGAAGCCCCAGTCCATATAAATTTAATTTTGATAAAATATATATTATTAAAAAATAACATATGACTGATAATTTGAATTTATATAAATTCGATTTTTAATACATCATATTATATCGCATTCGTTTTTAATATGCTAATATATAAATGGTGCATTTGTGGTTGTTTTTCTCAATCTAMAGAGTAATTTTTGAAATCAAAAGTAATTTTACAAATGTTTGGAAAAGTTTGCAGTCTCAAAAGCACTTTTATAGAAAATTAAAAAAGATATTTTTTTTCTAAAAAGAGAAAATCGATATTAAGTTATAATTGATAAACTTAACCTCGTACCCCATCTCTAATCCCTAAAAAAATCTGATATTTAAATTATTTTTTCTTCTTTACTGCTCCAACTTAATATTTAAACAAGTTAATTTAAAATACTTAAATTTTACAATATGTTAATTTGTAATAGTATTTAACCAATTAAATTAAATAAAATGTAATTTTTTATTTTTTATTCTTTATAAATAGTGCATATTCAAATATTYTTAATCGATAATGTTACTAAAAATCTTACAAATTATTTATTRGAATAACGTTCYTTTTACGATATATCATCAAATACTAATYAAAATTTCTCTCTAACAGCTGRGTGCTTGTTTTGACGACAATCTCAAACTGGCTCAAAGTCCGAAGTTATATAAAATATTTTTAATATTAATTATGAAGTTAAACAATTGGCAATAAATGTTATAAGTTTCTTATGAAGATGGGTTGGTGAAGCCACTTTCTTGGGTAAATATTGATGGCAATGTAGTTGTTGATTGAATTGCCTTTGTTTGCTATTATCGTCCCATCGTAATCATCATTCATGCCCCACCTTTAACGAGGCCACGTCATATTAGATTAATATTTTTTTATTATTCTTTATTATTCTCGATCGTTTATTTCTTTATTATAAGCAAATAAAAATTTTTAATATTTATATTAATTTTTTATCCCTTCGAACGTGAGAGATTTAAAACATTTCTCTTGTCAATTTAATAGAACAATAAGAAATATTTCACTTCCCTTCGTATCGGAAAAGTCAGACTTAAATATAATTTATCTTATTTTATTTTATTTAAAGAAGTATTAAAGACAAGTTATACAATTGGATGTAATTTATGGCTCCCATACTAACAATAGCATTTGGTTAAATTCTTTTGATTTACCTTTTAAGGAAATATTATCCAATTAGACATAGAAAGAAAAGTTATATTATCGTATTCATTATTATATTATCAAACATGACAATATAATAAATAAAATTTTATTAATTAAATTTGATAGCTACGTGAAAAGTGGAAAAAAGAAGTCGCCAACAAATAAAAAAGTATTTTTACAAAATAAATTTGTTTCATGTGCAAATGGAGGGAAACAAGAAGTCTTTTTTTTTTCTCCTAAATAAATGAATCTTAATTCGTTGATAGTCAATAAATTATAATTAATTTAATTATACGAGTTCATTTATTGACTGTTAATAAATTAAGATTTAACTACGATGAACTTTTTTTTAAATATTATATTAATATCTAACCCGCTCGTTTAGTATGTTGAGATGAAAGTATGATCTTTTTTAATTTGTCTTCCTAATTCAACATTTGGTTGACCCGATTATAGCATGAACTACATTGTCCATAAGAAAGCTTTATTATGGGGAAGAAAGCGGAGAAGCCCTTCTATTAAAAACTCGAGAAAGGCCAGTTCTTGCGTTTTGACATTTATAATTATAAATATATTTCGCAAGAATATAATTTTAGATATATTTATATTTTTAGACCATTCAATATTTAACTTCGTGAGATTAATTTGAATTTACATTCAATYAAGTTCATAAAATATGATTCCTAATTAAAAAAAATCGTACATAAAATATTATTTTAATTTGATAATCAATTCATCATATGTTCCAAACATGGGATATGGCCAAAGATGATACAAATTTAGTCCTAGTTTACCTTAATGATGAGCATTGTCGTTTATCATGCTGAAGTCAACTACTAATATTGTTGCAATAATTGTAGTGAGAACATAAATATTTTGTCCAAAAATGATTTTTTTGAGTCCACATCCAAAACCACCTCTCAGCACTATACATAACAAGTAAGGACAAATTCAAWGAAAGAGATTGCCTGCCAATTTAGTTGCTTAATTAGAACTTAAAAAGTTAGATTTTGCTTAAAAATGATTGGCTTTTAACTCTTTCTTAAAATTCAAGATTATTTCGAGCTATTCATAATTTTAACTTAAATCATTTTATATTATTAGACCTAATGATCTATCAAGTTCCAATAAAACCCCTCCCGAACACATGCTAGTTTCTTTAGAAAAAGTAATTAGACTTGTTCATCGTCAAAGCTATTAACTTTTCATTGTTTATACCTCTTTACGACAATAAGAAAAACATATTAATGAAAATGAAATGACATAAATAATTCTTTTATAACATCCACATGTTTTTACTGAATAATTATAAAATGTTAAATTATTTTTATTTATTTCCATTTTTGTGAAACCTATTATTAATTTTGTCGTTTAATTTTGAGATTATCCTAAATTCCTTATCGAGTGGGAATACAGAATCGGTCAATTGTTAACTATACTAGTTTTTTGTCGTATAAGTGGGGCTTTGAATGATTACTACTACAAATAGAGTAGAGTGGGGCCTCGGTTAGGAACATGTTTAATGTGTTTTACTTTAAAGGATAGTAATTGGATAATGTCTTCTTTTGTTTTTTTTGAATAAATATTGGATAATGTCTGAAGACTGACCCGGAAAGCTTGTAATAATGAAACGTGGGTTCAAAGTCCCAAAATAATATATAAGAAAATTRAATAATAGTAAAATAATCCAGCTCTTCTTGCCTTCTTCACTTTTGCAGATCTCTAGGCCTTAATTCGTCACTTGTGACGTAATTGCACTATTCATTTGTCTTGTTCCCGCTGGCACACTAACCCCACTCTACCCCAATATTTTATCTTTTTCTAGTTTTCAGTCAACCGAACTACCGGAGTCTACCGTCTTGTACCGGTCAAGATTCTGCAGATATACTTTTGGGCTGGCCCTAATGATTTCATCCTCTTGCCTAAGGCCTTTCACCACAAAAGCCACCTTCGGCCCTTCCAGTAAAGGGGTTCACCGTCCATTGATATAACAGATCCAGTTCACTTTAGTTCAATTAAAATCACCCGCATAATTTTGGATGAATAAGTGTAAATTTAACCCGTTTTTAGATATAATTGTATTTACTAGCATGGGTGGATTGGTAGAGAGAGGCATATAGCAAAATTTATTCTTTATGCACGTGGTTAATTGTAACACCCCCAGATTAGGAACCTTATCCTAACCCGGGAATGTTACGTCATTCCATTCGCAAATAATCGACTATCATTTAATACTCAACATTCATTCAAAAATAAAGGCAGCAGAAGTCTCAAACAATTTTAAACCATTAAAAGTGAAGACAGCGGAAGCTTCAAAAATTTAAACTATTCAAAATATATATATATATTATTACATAAATCGACTCGAAAATCAGTTCCCGAGTATCAAAGCTCGCCCACAAGCGACCTCCTCGCCCCATYTGGTTACATATCATCTGCAAGGAAAACATAAGTAACAGGAATGAGCTAAAAAGCTCAGTAAGTAACCTCATGCATGAATGCATGAACATATCCTACATATCATGAAACTTTAAGGTTTCGCCTTTTTAAATGAAAAACTTTTCGAAACATTCTCTTTTCAAAATTCCTCTACAACTTTCCTTCAAAATTCACTTACTGTAAAAACTTTTCATTTCCTTTCTTTCCGTGAGCTCACTAGAGTGTAACGGCCTAACCATTAGTGTATGCAGTGGGCCATTTGTTCTTTGAAACCCGATTACTTCATCTTCCTTTATTTTCCTTTTTTCCTCACCTCCCAGAGGTGAATCATTACCTCCCTCCCGACGGGTCGGTTCGGGTGCGCCGGTCCCTTCATGCCCCCATTTCCCACTCAACATTCCTTCATGGCTATATACACTCCTTTTCTTAAAACTTTAACATTTTCAAACTTTAACCTTTTCTTCAAAATCCCATTTTCATAACCGTTCACTTCCCTTAAATGCGTGAAACGGCTCATGCCAAATGTAATGTAAACTTCTAACTACATGCTCACGACATGAAACGCGTTCAATATTATATAATATAAACGTTCAATAAATAGTACATGATATGAAAGATACAACAGGCATTCCTTCAACATAAAGTACTACTAAATATGAATAATTCCAACTTCATCAGCAATTCCACACATCGCGCATAAAAGTTCATACAACACATATGTCCTAACAATTTAAAAGCCATTCAAATTCATTTATTCATAATGTATGAATGATGAGGATTACTTACAATAAATTCTAGATTAATAAGCAATCACAGCACATACGTTAATAAGATGAGAGGATTACTTACCCGAAATCCTATACGGAAACGAGTTCTTACTTATGTCGAAATAAACTCTCCAACCGACTTCAACGTATTGCCCTCAAAATTACCTCAATTCACAATATCGAACGTTGAAGCGGTAATGGATTCCCGAATTATGTCTAAAGGATGTGCTAAAATGGGTTTCGGGCGCTGCGTCAGTGCGCCTTGAGCGTCGAGCACGGGAGTCGAGCGTCGTGCGCCTGGGCCCTTAGGGCGCGTGCGCTTGGGGGCCCTTAGGGCGTCGCGCTCGGGCGCCTGGGGGTCACTCACTGGACGCCTGGGCGTCGCGCCTGGGCAAGCCTTGGCACGGAAGTTTGCCTAGGTCGCCAAGTGGCAGATCCCTTTTGCGCAAAAACAGTGTATGGCGGCACGGACAACTGGGTTCTGCTCGACGCTGTGCCGGCGAAGAAACCAGTCTCTGCTCAAGCTCCCGGCGTCTGGTTTGACGGCGTAGGACCAACCAGACCGACACGAGCAGTAATGGCAGAGAGTCAAAACGACGACCACTGCAAGGTTTCAGTTTCAAAGTTCAAGGAAAACAAAAGTCTGATTGAGGCAAAGGGAAGCCTTTTGCGGCAACAGATCTGGCGGCGCGGCGGTCGCGCAAATTCTGGTTGCGCCGAGCAGGTAACGGGTAACGATACAATCTGGTGACGATCGTTCCTAACAAAGAAAGGAAATGACGACGGCGGGCCTGCAAACGGCGTGCAATCAGGTCCGGTCCGACCTTATAGAGAAGAGAAATAACGACGGCGGGCCTGGGCGAACGGCGTCGCCCAGGTCCGATCGCCCTTCTACAGATTACGGAAGAGGACCGGCGGCCAGATCCTGGCGACAGTGTCACATACAGTCGGTCGCTCCTATCAGAGAAAGAGCAATAACGATGGCGGGCCTGGCGACGGCGTTCGCCCAGGTCCGCTCGCTCTTACACAAAGAGAGGAGAAGGGTGACTTACCGGATCTTGGTAGACGCGATTTGCTCTGGCCGATACGTCCGAGAGTCTGAGCGGCACACAGCGACCTTTTCGGGCTGGCGCTGCAACTACGGGAGAGACGGCAATGTCGCCAGAAGGTCAGCGATGGTGGCGGCGCGTATCACCGATCGGACTGCGATCAGTGGTAGCGTCGACTGAGGAACGAAGAGAAGAGAGAAGGAGATGCTCAGAAAGAGTCACAACGAGCAGCGTCGTGTCGGGCAGAGGGGGAGCGACATGGCGGCAGCGGCGGCGGGAGGAAGAAGAAGATAGTTTATAGGGTTTTTCTTTTTCTTTTTCTTTCTTTTTATTTTCTTATATATTTTCTTTTCTCCCTTTTTTTATAATATTATTTTGGGCCGCAACTCAACGCGTCGGGCTTTACTATCCACATCTAATTCAAAACCCGTAAATTAAACGTAATAGGTTTCCTTTCGACAAAAGTCCAACTTTCGACTTAATTAATAAATAAGCTCACAAGTCAAGCCTTTAGCCAACGGTAACTTTTATTTGATACGGAAAATATCTGTATTTTAAAAATATCAATCATATAAAATATCTAACCCCAGTTGGTACACAAATTTTACGTAAAATCAAACAAATTCAATAAAGGAAAATTTCGGAGTGTTACATTAACTATTACCAGAATAGCCCTCCTTCGGTGGAAATTACAATGATGAACAACCATAATAGGACGTCTCCCGGAGTTTATGGTATCAAGTGAAACTAGAATACTAAAATCGATAAATTGCTTACCATAATCAGAAAAATCTTTCACAGTGAGGTCACTTAACAAGCTGAAAAGCTGGTAATAATTCATGACAACTGATTCTGTCTTAATAAACCAAGCTGCTAACATGCTCAAATAAAAGCTGCAGCTTTTAGGTGGCTTTAGTGTCCAACCTTGATGACAAAGAAGAGATTGTTTCCAAGGAACCAGCAAAATGGTATTCCCTCTCAGATTAGGATGGACAGTATTCTGAATAAAACATTGGTACCTACAATATATCAACTACAGAATCTTATTCACTGATGAACTCGATTCTACATACAAGCTAAACCATACACGCGATATTGYCCAAATGATGTACTTTGTACAGAAGCTTTATACAGAGTTTCAAAAGGTATGTTGTCATGAGACACATCATAAATCTTGAATGATCAATTACAGATGTGTACTGTGTTCAGTTACTCAGGCAAAGGACTGCATACAAACATGGTAAAGTAATCGCAACCATAATGCTAGTTATTGACTTGTATCATGTTATGCAGGCAATGCAAAACTCTGCTGCACCCACTGAGGAGGATCCACCACCAAGCAGGGATCAGACTTCTTAAAATCAGCAACCTGCAGCACAAGAGTAAATATAAAGTTCAACCGCATGTAGTTAATTATCAGCATCTCAGTTGATATTCACCTAAGAGTGCAGATCACAGATAAGCGATATACCTTCTCGCCACAGCTTGGGCAATAATGATATTTATGCCAGAGACAATCCATTGAAGGACAAAGAAAGCAAATTCCAAGCATCATTGGCATCATACAACCCACAACTGCAGCAAGACTGGGTTTTGATCTGAATTGCACATGGGAAAGAAGTAATTAAATCATGATCTCATCGACAAGCAAGAATGCAATTTATTCAACCAAAAATAGGTTATATATCTACAACAAATATATATACAACTACAGACACATTTATGGATAACAGAATAGTGTCCCTTTAATGAGTGTATAAATCTTTGAATAKAAGATAAACATCGTTCATGGTAAAAAGATTTCCTCATCTCTTAGACCTCCACAAAACTGCAACTGATCACCCAGAATTTTGAGCTAAACTCTTCACTAGTGACTTCAAATTAGTTTTTTTCTATAATACCTCAATCTAGAGATCACTCRCCACATAAACTGAACTCTCAGTYTGAAATAAAATATTGGAMTACTCTGTCCCCTTTTCTCCAATATTCATATTAAAATCCAGTTGAATAAACAAGAACTAAAATTAAAGTTAGAGAGTGGACAGAAAAATTTATGACAATGGAAAAAAAAAAAAAAAATCCTCGTTTACCACCTAATGGAGGAATTCCGCTGCACTAGCTATTGTATCTAACTAAAAATAAGAATTTTATWTGTTCCGCTAAACATACAAGGAATTTCATTACACCAATACAAGAAGCAGTGATGATAGATAAAGATTCTTACTTTTAAAAATAATTGAATGACCGAATATCACAACCACAATTAATCATTAAAGAAARGGGGAAAAAGGAGTTAAGATCAATYACCTGACGGTGGTAACACTAGAGCTGCCACAGTGAAGGCAATTGAACGGGGCAGGAGTGTCTCGGTAAATAGTCTGTTGAATGGGGATGCCTTTAGGATCACCAACGACGGCGTTTGGAGGAACTGCACCAGCCTGATAAGGGTTTTCACCGACGTAGTATTGCTGGTGGATCTGCTGGGGCATTGGCGCCTGGTTGTATTGGTAGGCAGCGTTGTAGGGAATTCCAATCGCCGGCTCCTCGTTCTTCGACATTCTTTAATGTYTCCGATCACGATCAGATGCGGAGAATGCTGAAATGTCTTCGTCTATGGTCTTTCTTTCCTACTTTCTTTACGCGTTTCTTATCTTCCCAAGTATATTTATAGCTTCTCTTTCCAAAAAAAAAAAAGAAGGAAAAAAAAATCCTAGCTGAATTGGATGTTTCACAATTCTAGAAAGTAATTAATGAAATATTTTAATATAAATATTATTATTATTACGTTTCAAAAATTCGATTCTTACTCAAAATAAGTTTTAACTTAAAGAAAATGTTAAGACATGTTTTTGAGAGAAAGAGTTCTAGATTTTCCAACTTACATAATAAATGAAAATCATTTATCAATTATTTTAAATTATTAAATTATGTATTTTTTTATTTTAACACATATTTTAAGACAAATTTTTTGAGTAATTAATCATARRTATCATATGAATCTTACAACCCCTAGGTCTAGGGACATAGGAGGTTAGGTGTAGACCAAATATGCCCTTTCATATGGAGATTGTGATTCTCATTGGAAGCTTCGAGAGTTATATAGCAGCCCTTATTGTACTTTGCATCCAATTTGAAAAGTCAAAGTCMAACAAAGCACTCCCATGGCCATGGAAACTCGTCTAACCCAGCTTCAGAAGGTTCCTGATCAACAATGGATCAGCTTGGCCCAGAATTAGTTAGCAAGCCCAGAGAATAGTCCAGTTGAAAATCCAGTTCTGAAGAGTCGAAAAAGAAATCTGTTTTTTGTAGCATCTGGGGACAAACCTTCGATGATGTTTGACATATCAATCCGAAATATTAACAAAACCAGCAAGAGCATAAAAAGGAGGACAAAACATAGAGAAAGAGAGAGAGAGAGAGTCATCTCTGTTGTCTGTAGATGTGGTGAATCCTGTGCATTCTCTTGAGCTTAAACAATATTTTACATGTAAAGAAGAAGAGAATGTTTGACCAACAGGCAACAACAACAACATAAACAAATAGAGTGAGAGAGAACTTAGCAGCTGTATGCATAACCKGTTCCTTACTAAAACTCCCGACTATATATATAAATGTCTGTGTTCCTTCTTGCCTGGAGGTAGTGTTTGTCGTGCAATGCAGAGAAGGAATGGATCTTGAATATCGCATGTATATATATGCACGTACAGTTTTATGAATTCTTTTTGAGTGAATCTAGTACTTTATCTGCTGGTAATGTTTTAGATGAGAGAGAGAAAAGGGGGGCAGAGAGGTTATTCACTGATCACTGTTGCAAGATATCTTGGTACAGTTTTGGAAAACAGCCGGTTTTTAGGTTTTATATTATTAGCAGAAGAGAAAGAGAATAATGGAGAGTGAGTGGAGGTGGGGTGAGGGGAGGGGGTTGATGTCTACAAGAGAAGAGAYTACACATTGCACAATGAGGAGTGAAGAGGAAATGTCCGAAACAAAGGACCGAGTTGTGTCAGGGAGCACTGCAAAGAGTTCAGATTAGATTCCGCTTCAGGAAAAACACCAACTACATTCGGACCCTTTGGTAACCCCAATAGGTAACAGACTCAACCCAACCACCATCTCGTGAAGCTCTCTTTTTTTTTTTTTTTCCTCCTTTCTCCATACCTTTTCTATGTGGAATTGTCCACAATTTATTCCCTTATTCGCTCTGGTCTGCAACACCAATATAAAACTTTACATTCCATCTGTCAACTTTCTTTTCTTAATAACAATTGAACTATATCACGTTATGAATACTATGGTGTTTATAGCTCAGGTCCTAGTATATATTCTTTCTTATCTACTCTCAACATATTCGTGGGCATCATAATGGACTCCTAGATAAGTTACAGACATAGAACCAATACCTAGCAATTTGTTTGAATTATCACTACAAGTTTCTTTCTTGTAACTGTCTGGAAACTAGAATCTTCTGCCAATATAGAAACATTCCAGCTGGAGGCAACAATTTGCAACTACAATAGTACTGTGGGAGATTTTATTACAATCAGAATCAGAAGAAGTAAGCAGGAACTAGAAGGAGAGAAATGCAGGAGAAGAGATGCATAGCTGTGATCAACAGTTCAATGAAGCTATTCAAGAACATGGGAACGGATTAGCATCTTTGTTAATATATATATATATGATCCAGTTTTGACTATAGCTCCCCACATGGATATCCAGCTTGTAACGATCTTCAGTTTTCTGGGCGGCTTCTGAATTCCGGCCAGTTACATGTTCTGTGGTCTTCCTCATCAAATCATCAAGATGTCAGGAAAATGCTTGCTTCAGCAGTTCCAACTTGCATCCCATTTTCGAAACAAAAATTACTAGCTGTATACTTTCGAACCATATTGTCATCAAATTCGCTAATCTCCAAAGTAGAAATTGGACAAACTCCATCATAGAATCAGCTCATTGTATCACTAAGACAAAGAGAAATCAAGAAAATCCAATAATTAAGATACTATGGAAACAGAAAAGAAGAAAAAAACAAGGGTACAAGAGATGCTATTTATGCTCTTCTGAGTTGTACCCAACAATTTTTCCCTATAGATTCGAGCTTTTAGGCCAGTTCTCGTAGCTTAAACTCGAGTGTTTGTATGGTAAGAAAAGGTCTAAAACACCATGGCTAGTCAAGAATTTGCAGTCCAAGGCAATCACCATCCCATAGGTCCCTAACATTCCTGCTAGGTCTCTCTTAAAACCATCAAAATATGCTGTTAAAGAAAGACCCGGCATTCTTTTTGGTAATGACGTTTTACCGATTCTCAAGTATCAATATTTCTGCTATCTCTCCCTCACGCTTGATTATCTTATTACTACTACATCAGCTCCAAGACTCCATCCCCAGTCATTCCTTCTTGTATTTTACTTATTTGTTTATTTATTTCAATAAAATTAAGAACAACTCAAGTTGAAGAATATTAATTCKTTGGTCTTTATTTTGGATTGATAGCCCACTTATCGTCTTGTTTCGTGAGATTTTTTGAGTTTTTGACTTTAACCTGTTGAGTGGATTATCTACCTCTCATGCTTATCGTATCTCGTACATATACATCAAATTTAGATAACATATTCACAAGATCAATTAAAACAACAMATATAAATCCGATTAGAAATAAGATCATCGATGGCCCAAAACAAAATCAAACGAATATGGGTTTCTGAGTTCCTTGTTCTAACGTATTTTTTAAGTGCATTAATTTTTYCTTAAATATGTTTACGGAATCGATTAAGATAAGAAAAATATAAATTTAASTCGAAACAGAGCTATCTCGAGAGCATTTTTTCAAAATAAAGTCGAACGGATCGGTAATTATAACCTTTTAAATTTAAGAAAAAGTTCAAATCAAATTAGTTTAAGCAATTGAGAGGGGAGAAATAACTCGAATAAGGAGGAATGGATGAGAAATGTTTTATCATGTTGGGGAGTGGAGTCACGTGAGTTTCATGCGCGTAAAGCTGGGGCATTGGTGGGCATAATGCAAGACAAAAACTTGGCAAAGTAACTCTTGGGGCAGTCGGGTTTCTATTGCGTGGGACGCCACTGGTCCCACCTGATTCGTTTTGAAAGATTCCTCAAGCCACGCGCATTTCTGTCCCTTCTCTTCTCTCTTCTCTCTTCTCTCAAGTCCAACTCTTGCGTATTTCTTTCTTATTAGTAATAATAGTAACTAGTTTCTTCTTCTTCTTCTTCTTCATCAAATCATCAACAACTTCCTTCCATATCTCTCACCCTCTTCTCTTGAATTCTGATGGTGGATTCTTGTTTGTGAGTATGTGAATGGTGGTGATTMGGATCGTTGATTAGTTTAGAGGTGGATGAAGATATGACAGCTCCRAACATGGCGACAATCACGGCATCTATAGAGAGATCCCTTCAGAACTGTTCTTTGAACAACCACCATCAGAATAGTAGTAGCACTAGCGGCAGCGGCAGCAGCAGCAGCAGTAGCAACAACGCTGGAGGTATACGGCCGCCCAGGTTTGCTTCGGGGAGGTCATCCWCCAGTTCAGATTCGCCGGAAAATCTTCATCTCTCCAATAACAACTCATTAGAACTCAATTCTGAAACCCCTCTTCCTTACTATTGGGAGCAATGCCTCGATTTAAAGGTACCTAAAGAAAGAAATGCTTCTGGAATTTAAGCTATCTACTCATTGCTATCATTATAAATGTCCTTTTCTTCCTTACATTCACATTAATTGCCCAGAACCTTAACAGATCTCGCACTTATTGCTCTTTTCCTTTCTTGTTCATTTAAGGGATTTTGTTTTCTCCTTAAATGCCAYATATTTATTGTCTCTTGCGAGTTCATTTATATCCCGGTATTCCTCTGAGGCTCTTCTCCGACAGCCAGAAATGGGTTATTGTGATGAACAAAAAAACCCTAAGAGAGGCGTAAAGTCCTCTTTTCTTGTTCCTTCGCCATATTTTTGCCTGTGGAAAGGAAAAGAACATAACCATCAGTAGATTCTTCCCTTTGACGGGCAAAGTTCCCGGCACGTACATATGCATGTTTACCATGGTTGGCATCATAATTCAAGCCTAGCTCTGTAATTGTGCATTATCCACTTGTTCATATGTCAAGAAAATAAATTTTGTCTTGTGCATTTATATACAAATGCGTTTTGCATCCCTCAAAGATGAACTATTTTCTTGCATTTTTGGGTTTCAGACTGGGGAGGTATATTTCATAAACTGGAGGACCGGCATGAAATCGCAAGAGGACCCAAGGACAAATCCTGAGATAAATGGTGACCTTTACTCTGAAGATGATAGTTCGTATGACAGCGAAGGATCGTCTTCCGAGTCATGTCCATCATCTTCAAGAGAGCAATACCAATGTAACCCGCCAGAGATCAATGACGGAGCCCAAGTGCTGGTGGTAGCTGGTTGCAAGAGCTGCTTGATGTATTTCATGGTGCCCAAACAGGTTGAAGATTGCCCCAAATGCTATGGTCAACTTCTCCATTTTGATCGATCCGAAAATGGCTCCCCATAAATTGTTCTCATCATTTTCTCTTTTCCCTTTTTTCTTCCTTGATAAATTTTGTTTTCTGGCTCGAGAATATGAATTGTGTGGTTCTCAACTGTGGATTTTCTGAGATTAGAACAGAAGGGTTCATTGTTGTTAACTTGTTATTGGTTGAATTCTAATTAATACTTCTACTTTTCTCTCATGTGGTTCTTTTTATGTTGTACTGTCTAATCTTGTTTTCCTTTTCTTCTGTCCTCTTTTTGGTTGTAAATTTTGATCCACTGAAAGAGAAATGTTGCAGAGATGAGTTCATGTGGAGGGCCAGGTCAACCCATTTATAACCTAGAAAAACAAAAGAATCATACTGGTAATGATCACGACATGCTACTTTAATTTCCATTCTTCCCAACTTTGGAAACTCTCTATCTGCTTCATCTTTTATCTTTTAAAAGAAAGGCACAAAATTTATTGGAATTCTCAGACTAATCTAATCTAACATATAGTTTAATTAATCTCTAACATGGTTTAAGGGTGTCTTAAGATGGATTACTGTTACTACATCACCTGTTAATGAAAATTCATGCATTTTTTCTCTAAATTTAAATCTGTTTCTTGAAGTAAACGAGAGAAATAGGACAGAGTTTTCCAGTTTCTTATGGATAATGTCATTATTTGTTTCCGAAAGTCAACACAAACCATTTTGCATTATTCTATTTTCTTGGTGTAGCAATCATGTTTTCTCTTTGACTTCCCTATAGATCACATATATGTGTTGAGCTCATGTAATGTTTCTTTTTCATTTCTTGAGAGGTCAATTGTCCATACTCCTTCAAAATCCTTTTTCTTTTTCATTTTTTCCTTGGGAAATGCTTCGGTACGAGCTCCTTGTTAGGCGAAAGGTTTTGAATTCGGCATTATTTCTCGGGTTGATTTTTGTATATATTTAACACTTATAACATATGTTTGCAGATCCAAAGACAAGTAACCTAATCTATATCTGAAAGTAATTAGAACGATTCCAAAGGATYGGTTGCCGTAGTTTAGGTAATTGTCCTTATCCAAATAATTGCCTCCCAAAGAATTTTTGAAACGGGTGGAAAATGCAAAGAGTTGTTTGAATTTCACTTTCACCCCATATTCCAGTCGATTTTCAACCTAAAAATTGGTTGGTCAAATGTGTAGCTGTGTCCAGTCGATTCTTGTCTGTTCTTAGTTGCTGGCTTTGGCTTCTGCTTATGTTAATTATGATACAAAACTCAGTTGACTGACTCCTTATRCATTTGGAATCCTATGACAGGAAGCAAACAGTGTCAATTTATCTGTGTTCTTGAACATTAATGCTCAGGTGTTTACTGTTAAATGGTAGAAAGAACCTTAGTTATTTGTATGCTTAAAAGTTGAATCAGAGGAAAGAGAGGAAATGGTGCAGTTGAAGATAACAAACAATAGAATAAATACTCATAGATTGGTTAGGGGTTACTTATACTGACCTGCMAGGGAAAGTTTTTTATTTGAATTCCTTGTGAGTAGAAAARGCAGTTTAGAACATGATCAGCCATTAGTTATAGCTATATAGGAAAAGAGTCCCATCTTCCGAAAAGATTCGAATTGCAGGTAAGGTAAACAGTGAAAGATCGATGGATGTGTCCACTAAAAAGAATGATCCTGATCACAAATGGTCCACACCTGATCTGTTAGAGACTGGAGAGAGAAATGAGAGAAGCCAGCCAGCAGTACTGCTGGAGAGGGACTGTGAACAACAAACGAACCTTTCTTTCTTGCTTTCTTTCACTTGCATTGCAGAAAGGAATCTAAGCAGAAAGGCCCTAAGAAAAGAGTACTGCTCAACTCATCACCACCATAGAAAGCGACTGATAAAAAGTTACTTATGAATATAAAGAAACGTCCATCTCATGCAAGGTAACTTATACCTCTTACCCCCSCACTTGCCCCTCCCCCTCTTTCTTCCTCCTTCTTCTCTTCTCTTCTCAATTAAGTGGTCAAATTCAAAGGTTATACGATATAACTTTGCTATCTTTAAACTAATGGAAACGGGTCTATTTAGTTTGTATGTGGGCATAGTTCCAAAACCATTGGATACACAAATGAAGTTGGGAAAGTTGGAACCTTGGAACAGTGAAAGGACCTTTTATCCTCATTCCATTCAACAGTTTATAAGAAGAGAATCTTTCTTTGTCTTGTTTCTTCACACCCTCTTGCTTTTAACTTCAAACTCAGCATCTTATAGTCACACAATTCGCTGTTCCTT
Organism: Rhazya stricta; assembly: GCA_001752375.1. NCBI lineage: Eukaryota > Viridiplantae > Streptophyta > Magnoliopsida > Gentianales > Apocynaceae > Rhazya > Rhazya stricta. The sequence continues at coordinate 5,341,403 of MEJB01000051.1, forward strand.
TTTTCAAAAGATCAACTGCAAACTTCGACCCCCGAAGTTACTTTACAGTCACCCTCTTAATCTTCATATACTAGCTCTATTTTGTACTGCACATATGCATGTTGATGATTCAATATTTGTTTGCATATAGAGCTATCAGGGCATCCAATCTCTTCGATCCAAATCAACTGTTTATACTCATTAGKTTCACAATCAAGGAACCCTGATATGAGAATTTCATTTTTGTTGCTTTGAGAAGGAATTAGTAAGGATTCAAACGCTTGACCTCCTATAGGGAAAGGATCCAATGTCTATAAATGCCGAAGATCTTCTTAATAAATGCTTCTCTTTAGATGCTTTCTGAAATGGAAAGATTTCACACAGCTGGTTTGGGAGGAGAGATATGGGGAGAGAATAAGGGATCTGGCCTGAAGGGGGGTTAGATTGGTCTGTTTGATAGTTTCCAATGGGAAGAAGGGCCAGATATTCTAATAGGCTTCCTGCTATGCACGAAATAATGTATATATATTTGAATTCATAAAATAGAGTAAGAGTTAAAAAGATAAATATAAATTATATTTTTATTGATTTATAATAAATGATATAATAAAAAAATATATTATAAGATATTCAACGGAAGAAGAAAGDAGAATTTCGGTGGCAAATATCCCTTCAAAGACTACGAATTGGTTTTTCTCCAAAGATGGTAGAGACCGACGGATCAACCTCAATAGCCATATGTGGATTTTTCAAGAAAAAGCAATTTTGCTTTAGAAAGCTAATATGTAGTTTGACCACCACGTTCCATAGCAAGAAGATAAATATGCCATTCTAAATGCACATTTCTGATTTACATCCATAGCAAGACTTTCTTTACTGTGACTTAGAGTGTAGGAATTTGAATCATGTCATATATAGGGACAAACTCTTTTCAGATTAGTAAGTTACAAGGATTTTTATTGGAATGAGTCATACGATACGATGCATACTTATGATTTACAATTTTATGAGTAGGATAGAGATAAACGAAGATGATTATGTCATTTTATTTGGGCCATCCGTCCTCTTTCTTTTTTATTTTTTATTTTTTCTGATAAATTCCCAAACTGGGTCCAGTTCTCAGTAGTGAACTTATTTGGGCCATCTAGTC
>MEJB01000051.1:5342568-5356753 GCA_001752375.1 Rhazya stricta
TTTKRRRARSCATGGGCCCACTAATTTAGTTTTCAACCGGCCGTCTAATGGATTCTCRAARTGGGCTTTAGAAGCAGACCGTTTATATTTKCGCAATTGGTCTGGAGTGATAGTCCGATTCAATWTTTTCCCTTTTTTGGGTTTTGTCTATAGGGTAGATTGGGATTAAATAGAAAATAGTAAATCAATTAAATATCATGAAGGGGTTAAATCACACCCTTTCATACTAAATCCATCCTCCATTTAATTGATGTAAATTTTTTGAACGAAAGTGATTTATTTTTAAAGTGTAGTTAATTAATTTTTCGTAGAAAAAAATTTTRTTGTGGAAGGAGAAAATAAAAATTTTTAAATTTGTTTTTAAACTAAAAAAAGTTCTTCATTGAGGAATTCGTTTGAATTGGAAAGATGGAGTAATAATTTTGTTGAAAAAATATTTACCATAAATTTTTATTCAGTAGTGAAAATTTATCTTTTGGTGAAGCAATTTTTTGTGTTTTGTTGAAAAAACTAAACAAAAATAATTTTTTGAATGAAATTATCCTTTTTTATATCTAAACCTCAATGCAAACATAATATTAAATACAATGTTTGGAGAAAGTAAATTTTATTTTTATCTAAATATTATATATTCATTAGATGGGGTGTAAATTTAAGATAGGTGGTGTGAATTTAACCTTTCCATAAATATTAGTAAGTAATTAAGTTTAACACCAAATGCTCATTGTGGCCTATATTATTTCATTTTTAATCCATTCTCTAATACCATTTTTATTATGCGCCTCGATAACAATTCAATATGTATTTATTTATTATTGAAACTTCTTTCCTACATCATYGACAACAACATAACATACGTAAATTTTTCATTGGAAGAATTAATCAAGTCAGTCGGGATAATTATTATCAAAATTATCCCGTCAAATATGTTGCTTTTATTGTTATTGATATATTTTGTTATGGGAGGAGTCAAATTCACACCTCCAACTCCAAAATTCACATTCCTTATTAATAATTATGTTATGTGATCATTAGCGTCCATTTGAATTTTTCGATATCAATTCATCAAATTTTATGATTTCTAAATTTTCCTTTTACTCATATAACTCCATTTTCCTTCTTTTCTTTACCAATTACTATAAAAAAAAAATATACCATAATTATTGACGTAGATATAACCTGAGGAGGGATTTGAAACTTTTATTTATTTAGTTTGAGGAGGAATTTGAAACTTTTATTTATTCAGCTTGATCAGCTGAGGATGAGGATAATTGAGGGGAAAAATTCAAAAATTATTTTTTTTAAAGTAATTAAAAGGGCATTGTAGGGATGAGAAATGTGGGTTGATAGATGTCATAAAAGTGAGAGGACATTAATAACTATATAAGGGAATTATTGATGAAATGTGTAAATTTAGAATTTACGAATGTGAAAATAATAGCCCTCCCATTTTTTAATATAAACATAAAAGAGAAAAACAAACCCTACGAAGCTTGGACCAAAAACGAAACTAGGGATGGATTGAAGGTTTTGATATTAACATTTGCACCCCTTCTTTTCCCTTTCGCATTGGCGTTTGCATAAATATCAAATATTTCAGAGCTAGATTAAGAAATTCAGAAGTTTAGGGGTATGAATTGAAACAAATCCTTTCAAGCCTCTCTGAGAATAACAGAGCAAAAAAATTAGGATCAGACAAAACCCTAACGCCTAGTAGAGCCATTGATTCCCCTCCAGTCTATCTATTAATGCTACTCACAGCCACATTTGTTTTTCTCCACAGGTTCTATCAGCTTCTTATCTCTTTTAGAGAGCCCATTCATCAATACTAGGTAATTGGTTGTTATTTAAGGTGAAATTCGGTTCTAATCATATTTTCATTACTCCCTATGATATGTTTGTTGTGATTATTTTGAATAGTTAAGTGAAATTTGATCCTTATTTTATGTTTCCTTATAAATTTGTTGAAATGGTGTGCTATAAACAGTTCCCTTCATTGCTTAACATCACTTCTTTATTGATTTTTTTTTTTTCTCCTCGAAGTTAATGTAGCTGGCAATTTTACATTTTCACTAAAAAAGTTTCTACCTGAACTAATTTAGCTTCCATGGCCACTAATGCAGGTTTAGAAACAGTACTGGTCTTCTGGGGTGGAACAAAAAGTTATCAGTAGTCTGTTTGGTGGTAGATAATTGTGAAAGTGAGAGAGTCATAATAAAAAAAGAACTTGAGTTGTTTGTGGCTGAATATGGTGATTTAGAAAAAAAAAATTAGGCTTAAATTTTTTATTTGAGGAGTTTCTGAAGGATATGTTGATATTAGTTTTAATATTGTTTTAGGTAAAAGTAGTTTTAACATTGGAAGACTATACTTGAGGATGAGAGCCTCAGGATTGATGCTTTCCTTCTTGAGGCCAAGCAATTGGTGGCCTCATTGTATGGTCACTTACTGAACTGTTTGTTGCTTAGATATCTTTTGGAAAACCAATTCTGTAGCTTAGTATTTCTTGGAAGAAATACTTCTGTTTAGGAGGGAACAAATTTTTTTCATAAATAATCAACTTAAGTTGATTCTTTTCTTGATCTTTACTTTTTTTCCTGTACTTTCCCATTCGCACCTCTCTCTCTCTCTCTCTCTCTCTATTCTGTGGGGTGAAAGAACAGGGCTGGCTGAGTATATATCCATAGTTAGTTTCTTCTGACGCTAACTACGTAGATAAATTTAAAAATTCTGGTACTGTACTTCTGCTCTCATGTAATGTCAGTTTCTATACGTTGGATAGGTGCACAAAAAGGCGGACTATGGTCCAGCTTCCAGAATGATGAAGTATGCTGGACATACTCTWATTTCTTCTTTRACTCCTGTTAACTCTGTCCTGAAAAACCATGGCAGATTGTCAGCAAGTTTATTTTAYGGAAATTCGACGAAATCAAGAAAACACACTTACAGTTTGAAGTGTCAATTGCACAAAGACCGTAGAATGGTTTCTGCATGCTATCTTCCCCCTTGGTTCAGGTAGCTTCTTTAAGTTTTGAGCTCCTTTCTTTCACTTCTTCTGGTTTAGATTTCAACTTAACCTCATTTGGGGTTGTAGTGATTTTTTACCTGAATCCCTTTGTGGGCCATGCAATATTCAGTTTCTCCTCATCAATGAATTTCCTTTTCAGTGTCGCTCCAATGATGGATTGGACAGATAATAACTATAGGACTTTGGCACGGCTTATCTCAAAGCGTGCGTGGCTATACACAGAAATGCTTGCTGCAGAGACAATTGTATATCAGAAAGGAAATTTGGTAAGTCTAGATATGCATTTCTTTTTTGTGGTAGTAAAAGAATAGAAAGGGTACTTGTAGTGCCTATTAAGGCTGTACATGAACGAAGTCCTTGTTGAACATGTTCAAACTCGGCTTGAGTTAAACATTTTCAAGTTCAGTTAGAATTCGAGTCTTAATCTTAGGCTCAAATTTTTAATTGAGCCAAGTTCGAAAACTCAAGTGCTCATTTTGAATGCTCGCGAACATGTTCCATATAGATTTATAATTAATTAATTAGATAGTTAATTAATATGAATTATATTATTTTTATATGTTTTTAACTTCTTTGGGTGAATATTTGAGTTTGAGCTCGATATACTAATAGAACTTTGAGCTTCAATGCCTTTATATCAAACTCAAGCTTGAGCTCATGGCTATGTAAAAGTAATGGAATTCAAGCTTGAATGCTCAAGGATCCGGCTTGGCTCGGGTTGGGTTGGATGCAGCCGTAGTGCCTATGCATTAAGAAAGTATTATGTAGGATGATGGAAACCAGTCAATGGGGCTAAAGCTCTTGGTATCTGTGATATTATAGAAACATTTTTTACCTTGCAAAGTCTGCTTTTATTTGCTTAACATTCAGTGTGTGTGGGTATGCGTGTGTATGTCTTGAATTAACTGATCAAAAAATCTATAGTATTGATATTTGAATGGATCCTAGAAGTTTCTTGGGGCTTGCAGTAGGTCGGATTCCTTCTAGTTGCTGTATCTGCTTGTGCATTGGRGAGAGCATCAGCTCTGATGCTGTAAAAGATCTGCTCCAAAATGATCACTAGTAGGGCTCTTAACAGGGTCTCATTTAGGCATTAGTAAGGGACTTTTCTTTCACTATGTACTTCTACTGTTTCCTTAATCTTCAGCCATCTATTGAAGGCTAAGGTATAAAATTTAAGTTATGGGATGCAAATCTTGCAACTTTCTGATGGTTAGTTCATCAACATAAAATTGTTTTGGGAAATAATGAAACCTAACTAGAAGATGGACAGTTCATTCTAGAATCTGTTGAACCTGGATTGGAAKTTTCTTTTAATTCTGAAGCCATGATGAAGCATTTTATTCTTGATTAATTATGTTCTGTAGAATGCATGTTTTGCAAGGTCAATCATTTTGCTCTGCCATTATGATTCTGATTATTGGACTAGGAAGAAAATTGTTATCCAAATGGTTGTCGAATGTTCCTGTTTTCTGGTTTGATGAAGGAAATTTAGCTTAGAAGTTCATGTTTTTCTTTCCTTCTTATTTTATTATACATGTTAATTTTGCATCATGTTCAGTACCTAAGAAATTGAAGTGCCTGCTATACTTGATCCAAGATTGTCTATGCATATAACATTGAATTGAATTACTATCTAAGTCAACAACGATTTTGYCCAATTGGATGTCCTAGTGACATTCGATTTTATGTATTTGCTCCCATTCATCAGGACAGGTTTTTGGCATATGGTCCGGAGCAACACCCTATAGTGCTTCAAATTGGTGGGAATAATTTGGAAAACTTGGCCACAGCGACCCAACTTGCAACACCTTATGGCTATGACGAAATCAATTTCAAGTATGTTTTCTTGTTCATTGAGAAACTCCTCTGATTTTCCTTATGATTCAATGAACTAATATATTTTTATCAAATAGTTGTGGATGCCCCAGCCCCAAGGTTGCGGGACATGGTTGTTTTGGTGTGCGTCTTATGCTTGACCCRAAGGTATAACTAATGGTTCTTGTCTGCATTTAAGGGAATTTTGTATGCCCAATATGCTCTGACACAGACATACTGTCTTACAAGGGAAGTTTGTTGCTGAAGCCATGACAGTAATTGCTGCCAACACAAATGTTCCCGTCACCGTTAAGTGCCGAATCGGAGTCGATGACCATGACTCATATAATGAGCTTTGTAAGTTTGTTAAAAAAATCTAATCTCTTTTACATCATACTTACTGATAAAAGAAGTCCTTCATGGATACAATTACTATGGACAGAGAGAAGGAAATAGTGGAAATGAAAAAGGAAGAGAGACAAAATGAGTCTTTGTATATTTTAACTCTTCATCACTACCAAAGATGAATGATGACAATACCCGTGTACGAGTTGTTACAATTTCTATATCTAGCTTAAGCTGATTCATGGATATAAAATAACTCATAGCCAAATTTATGTACAATAAAACAAAAGATCAATTTCTGAGACTTTTTGTCAATACATATGCAAGTAGTTCACTAGATTTCGGAAACTCTTTACAGATAAAAGCCTTATTTTAGTATCTCTACATAAAATACCCCTCTCTCTCTCTCGCTTGTTCTCTCTCTCTATACACACACACATACATATCTCTGTGTGCATGCTTTTGAYTGTATCATGCTCGACTTGGTTGCAAGTTGTTAAATGTCTAGTTCCATGACGCAACGCTCTATATTTCACTTYGGCAATTGCTCCAGCCACAAGGGATGTTTCTTAGTCCCATGGAAAAGATACTCTTCAAGAGAAGTACAATTCCTGGATGTAGATTAGGTGCCACCAACATATTCTAGCCTGCATGTGCTGATGAAGGCCTTTATTTATCTTCCAGTGACCATGCCATTACAGAAAAGACCCTCAAAGCAAGTAGTTCTGTTATCCCAAATACAATTTATTCTTTTAAGCAAATAAAGTTCACTGGTAATCAACTCAGGGCAAGGGTCTTGTTGCAACTCTAGCCACCACTCATTACCATTTGTAAGACAAGTATGCCATGKTAGGCCTAAAGAAATAAAGTCCAGCTCCTACAGGTTGGGGCTTGTTAGGGTGTCAATGCTGGGACTTCGCTTTCTGTTCATGTTTGGTTGCAAAATATCAAGGCTGCTCACTCCTTATGTGAGAGATAAATGTTTGGACTAATCTTGGAACTGATATATATATATATTTTTTTTTGCTTTTATGGCTTGATGAGTAGTGTAACCAATTCATTGCATATGCTGATTGCGGTTGTTTGTTCTCAAGATCTTTAACATGAAAATGATATGGTCACTGATTTCTTCTTTTTGCATATGTTTAGGCGATTTTATATACAAGGTTTCTTCACAGTCACCAACTAGGCATTTTATTATACACTCACGAAAGGCATTGCTTAATGGACTTAGCCCAGCTGAAAATCGAACAATTCCTCCCCTGAGGTATATGTTACTGWGTATATTAGTATATCAATTGGTGGCTTTACTTTTTCAATTCTCTGTCTTTCTCTTAGTCAGCAATATAAATGCCTTAGGTCGTGTCCGCCAGTCTTCTTAGTGAAATTTCCTACGGATCTGTTAAGAACATGGTTCCGTGTGTTATATTTGTGCTTATTATTCAAATTGATCTTGCAGATATGAGTATTTCTATGCTCTCTTGCGTGATTTTCCTGATCTACAGTTCACTATTAATGGAGGCATACTTACAATTGTTGAGGTAAGTAACAATTTTTGCACAGGCATTTTCAGATTGTATTTTGGTTAATCTCTGAAAATSCACTTAATGCTTATTGTGGCTTCTCTCTGACATGTTATATAGCGCAGCATAATATATTTTTCTCCATTCAACAAATTTTAGGTTTTATCCACAATGAWTCTGGATACATCAGTCCTTTGCCAATTTAGAATATTTAGATATATGCTTTTTGTTTCTGGTTTTGATTAATTATATCATTGTCAGATGTGGTACTTTATTTCTTACTTTTGCCTGCTTCTTTAATCATCCTTTTCTCTTTATCTAATATTGAGGAAGGAAATGGTGGCTGATTGGATAAAATTTCATAAAAAATTGAAATTATCAGCAAATAATTGATCCAGCTAACGTAGTGATAGTGACTATAAGCTATCCACTTCAAGGAAAAGGATGGGAAGAAAGAAGGCATCCTGACCAATCTGTGACACAAAAATTCTTCAGATTTAARTTTTTGGTTTGAGTTGTGATGATGTGAATTCACATCTGCTTTGCTGGTTGGTTTTGAGCCCTGAATGAGTGGCATTTGCGTATGAAAAATGAAAAAGACTAATATGTGCTTTATTATCCTTGGCATTTAGGATATTTAAGCTCTTATTCTCTCTCAAGGCTTTCTCTGAGTAAATTGCCTCATTATTCTCTACTGTAATTTGGTAATCATGTACATGTATCATGGTTATAAAAGTAGTGAATATATAATTGAAGCTAATGTGCAATAACTCTCCCTCTTCCATAGTATCTGGCTAATAATTGGTAATAGAGTTTGATGCTGTTTATCCAAATACATCGCCTTCACTCTTACATTTAACTAAAGCTGCWGGTATTACTACTACTAATAGTAAAAACAAAAAGTTTAATAATATAAGTGATCATGAATACTATTCAATGCTAACTGATTCCTGTTTCACATTTTGTGCAGGTAAATACCGCAAGAAAGGAAGGTGCCCATGGGGTTATGGTAGGGCGAGCTGCTTATAACAAGTATGAATAATCAACTTCTACTGGAGTTCATCCTTATGGAGTTTTTTTGCATCATTGTAATGACATGTCATAAAAGTTGTAGGAACTGGAACTTTTTTGCACCATTGTAATGACATGTTATAAAAGTTCTAGGAACTTTTGTTGCTTTAATTTAGTCATTGAATCTTTTTGTTTTGCATTTAGTTCAAGAGACCTGGTTTCAAGCAAAATGAGAGTTGGGAGAAACATGCTGTTTCACGAAATAACAGGCTCTTGTCTTGACGTATTTTAAAGATGCTTGTTTTCTCATAAAGCTTAAAATTTAGAGGCAAATGGCCCTCTGTTGGAAAGGGAGCTGGTTTCGGTTTTTCTAGTTTATCCCTTTTTAAGAATAGTGTAAGATGCTTGTTATTCTTTCCAAATGAATTTTATGTTTCTTTGCTTCATATTTTTCATCTCTCGCCCCCCTCCTCTTTTTGGCTGGCCTTTTTCTTGACATTTTGACTGAGAATAATTTAGTCCTTTGGCAGTCCATGGCAAACATTGGGGCATGTAGACAGTGCAGTGTATGGCGCACCTTATAGTAATCTAACTAGGCGTCAGGTTGGCCTCTTGTTTTATATAAAATATTCCAGTAAAATGTTAACTATCTAAAATGTGTCAGATATACTTCTCTAGGTCCTTGAACAGTATCAGATATACGGTGACTCAATCCTTGGCAAGTATGGGAATAAACCAACTGTTCGGGATATTATTAAGGTACAGAAACAATGGGATATACTATATTTGAGGGTTTTACATCTTCCTTGATTTGTTGTATKGAATGCTCTTTTCCTCCTTTTATTGTTATAATCATGTAGGGGATAGTTTTTTTCATGTTTCACAATTCTCCCCATCACACTGTCCCGTCAATTTGGGCAGGGGGGGTGGGGATGCGCACTTGTGCTACATTGGATTAGTTTGTTTTATTCGTGTCATGATGGAAAACAAAGAAATATCTGTAAGGGATACAGCTCAATTTTTATGTTATACTAGTTTTTGCAGCCATTGCCAATAGATTCAGAACCGGATTCTCCCGTTGGGTGGTTACTTCTGCTACTAGGTTACCTTGTTTTTTTTTTTTTTTTTCCTGGCTTGGATTTTAGTTGCTATACTTCATCAAGGTTCATTTCATTTCTCCCAGCGTTACAGGGCAGAATCATCTCTCTGCATCATTAAGATCTTTGTCTGGGGTTAATAACTTTTCTTCTGTTGTAGCCTTTGCTTGGTCTCTTTCATTCTGAGCCTGGAAATGGTTTATGGAAGCGCAAAGTTGATGCTGCTTTTCAACACTGCACGGTATGTTATTATCACCAAGCAACTTTGTGAAAGCATGTGGAGTAGTGTTTGGGTTAATATATTTTTATTAGCCTAAACTATCTGTGATGATGATAAATAACATTTAATAAAGTAAATGTGTAGGACAAGTACCAGAAACTCTTTAAGCTCTAAAACTCTGGAAAAGGCTAGTAGTTTTTACAAGATGGGATGGGTTTTCTATGCCAAAAATAACAAGTTAAAATTTTGACTTAATATCTTAAGCTGATGATTCTTGATCCAATCAAGATACTCATTTATTCCTTCCTGCCAAAGTGATCAACACTAAAGAAAGAGGAACCAAATTCTAGATGTCCTATCTCSTTGGTGATCTTCTCCCTTTTTTTCAGCAGATAACCAGCTCATTTACTTCATGAGGCATAATCTTTTTCTTACCAAAAAAAGTGAGCATCATACTCCAGGACACCCTTACCATCCTGTATTGAAGTAGTAGATTATTATAATCTGCTCTCTATTMTTTGCACATCAGCACTTAGTTAAGTTGGGTGAAGCTATAAAATCTTGAAATATGGTGTTGAGTATAACTTTGTGTGATCTGTACCTAAAAATTATGCTGCTTATCCTTCCTTTTKGAAAATTTTTTATTATTATTTTTAAAAAGAAAGCTGTSTGCTGGCATGAACCCATATCATGTCCATGCCTTCTTTGGTTCATTCTTACTGTTTGATCTTAACAATGGCTTTCATGATGAGGCTATCTTCTTCACCCAGATATATACTTGTTCTGAAAAATACAAATGGTATTTATTGTTAACAACCTTTGGAAACTTGCAAATTATTAACCTATAATAAAGAACTAGTTGTATGTGTAGAATTTCATCCGTGAGAGAGAGAGAGAGWGTGTGTGTGGCACAAATGTTAGATGAAAWCAAGTTCTAAGCTTATCAAGCACGGTTGTCTTTAATGTTTCCAGAGTGTAAGGTGATCTTAAATTCTTATACGGWTTTGAACTTTGCAGACTATCAAATCCTTGCTTGATGAGTCGTTGGTAGCAATTCCTGACTCTGTCTTGGATGCATCTATTGGTGAAGTGCCTTCTGGTTGCGTAGATGCTTTTGCCAATTCAAAGAAATTGTTACCTCCTCCATTCACAGTTACAGAAGAAGAGGTAATGTATGCTTAGTGCYGCATGTATTCGGAATCTCTAACCATTGGCAGCAATATTCATCCAGATTTTTGACATTGTCGATTCTTTGGGATAGAGGTTCAATTATCCCACACAGTCTCATCCGTAGTATTTTGAGGATAGCAAAAATCATAGGCCTTGTTCTTTTCTATTGATTACAGAGCTGTCACTCTCTACTATGTTGAATCTTCATGTAGATACTTGCATGGTTATGATGATCTATATCTCTTTTTAGAGGTTCCACCCMCATTGAGATTRTGCTCGACAGCATTTAATTCTTTTAGGTTGAATATGCGTGGCAAATTTTTACAGTTCTTCTGCATAGAGGAAATAGGTTGATTGGAATACAAATGTAATTCAATGCCTTGTTTTTTAAGTTATGGGAATTTCTGGCAAAAATATTACTGAACAGTTTTGGTACACTTTAAGCTTTACTTGGATGATGTAATTGAGGTGAAGAATAAGATTCTAATAAGACAGGGTAAATGCTATATTGATAAACTTTGTTAACTGTAAATGCTAACATTTAAATATCCTATATGTTAAGAGTAAATAATTAAAATTGTAAAAGAGGCGAAGTAATGAATTCTGCGGATTCTTGAAGCTCAGAACAAATTGTTAAGATAAAAATGCAAATAAATGGAAAGACAAAAGGGAGGATTAAAGAATTAGGAAGGGGCATAATTTCCATCAGTGACCCTCGTACCATTTAAAGGATGATTGCCTCTCTACAACAGAAGCAATTGCCTTGAAATCATAATTTAATCTTGTTGAATTTCCCAAACTGATTCCASATGATTTCCAGAAGGAACCTCGCTGAGCCTATACATCGGAATCAGCCTAGTCGATGGAAGCAAGAAAARTCCCCATCGATCATTTCCCAGCGACCTTCCTCGATCAATACTCTGTAGTTTCAAGACCTCAAGGTTTTCTAGTTTTCCAATCTTTGAAATTTGAGCCTGTGATAGCTTAAAACCTGTCAAAGTCAGTTTCGGGAAAGCTGACCGACTCCCTGAAATGCAACAATCTGCTGCTTCTTTGATTATAAGTACTGAGTGATTCAAGTTTTCCAACAAACCCAAATTTGGAAACTGATTGTCAGTTTCAGAATCATCCTGAAGAGAACATCTTAGCCATGGAAGGATTTTTGACCCAAATAATTCAATTTATGGAACAGATGCTAGTGTAAGGGACATTTTGTTAGCGAAAGATGCTCCTTGTAACAGTGCCTTAATAAATGCGTAAATTTTCGATCGAAATCAAAACCATCGGTGCAAGAGAAATCTTTATTAATAAAAAAATGTCATTTTTACTTGTGCCTTAATTTAGTCAGAATTTTCAATTTGAATTAAAAATGTCGATATAATCATGTCCAACTTCATTTAAGATGCTACACGGAGGAGCATTTTATTAAAAATAGCCTATGATAATTTCAACCTCTATATTAYAACATTCTGAAATTTATAAACAAAGAAAATATTGACAACATTCCTTTTATTCAGTAAATACCAATTTATATTCACTTTAAAGATTCATAACATCTATAAAACAACATCAAACAACATAATAACGTTCAAAAGAATACAAATGTTTCTAACATAAGTATAAAAGAAACATAGCCATGAAAATGACTTACAATARTCACAAAATAAGCATGTTATGCAATGAAACAACATCAACTATGTTAAATATCACTAAATCATCAACTAAGTGCTTGATTCATCCTCACAACGTCCCAAATAATTTCTTCTATTATATCCCACTCTAGGACAATTCCCACATCTTTAAGGTTGGGGTGTCGATAGTTGGCATCACTTCTAATCCTCGCATTTTAAATACGATACCTCGATTTTCCCTTCATATCAGCTTATAGTGAATAAGGTTGAATGGTGTCGGTCTCCAAAATGAATCATGTGGAATCGAGTARAAATTTTTAATATATGCTTTCTGATAGCATTACTCTGAATATATTTCATGGACTAGCTCACCCCTTTGCCAACCCCAGTGACGGCACACAACAAAAGCATGAGAACAAGGAATTCTAAATACAGGCCACTTATGACAACTGTACCATTTTTCACTTATCTTGATGGTATAGATTGTGTTACCCTTTTTATCTCCTCTAGGTATAGACTTTACAATGAACAAGTCAAGTTGAGAATTATATTGCAACACTATATKTGTACGGGATTTCTTTTCATTGTCAGAAAATTTCTTCCATGTCCTAGAAAGGATGTCTTATTATTGAGTCCGCTTGTTCACGAGTGATCTGAAGATTAATTCAGAAGTTTTTACCACTATCATTCCACTATGCTTTGATCGTAATGAATGTCCTTTCTTCCAACATGTTTAAATGGATTCAGATAATTTAGTTGTCAGTTTTTGGCTGTTTCGTTTTATGCAGGTATCCACGTTTCCATCAACTTACATTTCACTCATTCATAGGCGCCTAGACTGACGCTTAATCTCATCCATGCGGTTGGCACTGAACTTTGCCTTTGAGAGGCTTTGGCTCGTGCTTGTACATAACATTAGCATAGTCTCTATTCTTAAAATTTACATTGACATTGACTTTGACATGTGACACAAACAATATCTATGTACTGCTAAATGTGTTGTTACCTCTCAGTTTGCCGCAACTATATAAAAGACCCTCGCGACGGTCTGAATTAACAAATCATCTTCGTCGACTACATGATGTTCAATAGATAGCCAAAATACCAACTAGCAGATTCTGACTCCTTCATCTATAATTAATGAAATATAGTTTAGGGGAAAATACATGATGATCATTTGCATCATATGTGCTAGTATTTAAAAGAACCCCATGAATGCCCTCTAACAAAATGTGCCATTCACAGAAATGAATAGGTCGACAGTGCTCGCAATTCATTTGTAGATGGTTGAAAATCAATAAACCATTCCAATATGTTCACATCATCATTACTCTCGGGTGTGGTTGTCCATATAAATAAATTGTTCTTGTTAGCAATATTGCAAAGCCTGCATTATGTGCTGGAAGAATTTGAAATGTTGTACTCCAATCTCCATAAACTATTTCTATGGCCAACTTTCGGACATTCCATCCCTTCATGAGTGTTCCTWGAAATTATATGGATATACCACGTACATGGATTTTCCTTGGATTGAGTTTTTACAACTATCCACAATGATGGAGTGCTCTTTGCAACGACAGACTCTCTACCTCGTTCGATATGCCATTGACGAACTGCATGAACAACTTGCTTGTTGTTATCAACCCTTATGTGAATCCGAAGGTTGATGTTTGTTTCAAACTAATGATTAACCCTGAATTCACTTCGATCAACTTCTAATTGCTCACCCGAWCACATCCAGAAATGAGCCATTATGTTTCAAAATCACTCCAAGTGTTGGATGCCTGACCTATATTTGATGTTGAATTTGAGGGAGTGTTAGATGGTAGAATATGCRTATTCRATTCCTTGTTCTGTCTCGGGAATATCCTCTAAGTGATCAAAATTTAGGTATCCATTATAGTTTGATGTGTCCTTTAATGCATCCGTCGCAACTTCATGTCTTACGTCAATTGGTTGACTTGAAACATTCTTAGGTAGCCGCCAACCTACACTTATCCTTAATCTTCCCTGGTTGGTGGAGAAGAAGCGAACAAAGATACGCTCGCTTGATGTCTTGTTCCTTGTCATGAACTGGATTGCTCGCTTGCTAGGTCAGATTGGAGCAAGATTCAAAGAGAAAATATTATCCAAATTTGGGAACAAGGGGCAGAGTGGCTTCTCGATCTACTTACTATAGCCCAGGAATAAAAAAATAYATATMTAACGTTAAATACACAAAGCTCATGATGTTTGGTCAAGTCRTCAATTTCATCCGTCATGTTTCTATATTTGATCGTTTTACACCCTAATTGAAAAACTTCATCCAAATGATTTAAAAGTGGGTTTAGGGATATTGCAAA
>MEJB01000051.1:5367794-5383604 GCA_001752375.1 Rhazya stricta
ATACTATATCACTTAAAACGTCAACAATAATTATTTTGAACGTTTCACAAAATATTCTATCACAACCTAAACGCAGCACCATATATTTTTTATTTATTATCTTTAGTACTTATTTACTAAAATTTTTAATTCATCAATCTACTTGCTTTTTAATTTCTAATTTACAAATATTTGATATTCATTACTTAATCTTTAAATTTTAATTGACAAGTAAAATAAATAATTAAAATATTTTTTATTAAATTTTAAATTAAACGTGTTTTTACTTTTTTATTTAAAAAATAATTTTTAAAAATGACAAATCGAATATATTTTTAGCAAATTTAAAAGTAATCA
Organism: Rhazya stricta; assembly: GCA_001752375.1. Classification (NCBI taxonomy): domain Eukaryota; kingdom Viridiplantae; phylum Streptophyta; class Magnoliopsida; order Gentianales; family Apocynaceae; genus Rhazya; species Rhazya stricta. The sequence goes on from MEJB01000051.1 coordinate 5,368,131, forward strand.
TTCAAAACAAAATGTAAAAATTATTTAAAAACTTTAAATTAAAATGCAAATAAAATACGCAACCTAAAATTTGTCCTCTATAAAGAAAAAGGGTAAAGGAGTTGCCTTCAAGCTATAAAAAAGACCAAAAGATTCTACCCTTTTCGTCTCATTTCACACATGAAGCTGACTTCCGCCAATCGACTGACAAATTTTTAAGATATTTTGGCAATTTCCACATGAAACTCAACTTTATATCATTTATAAGTGCTATAAAAAATAACTAATAAAAAATTAATACATTTTTTATAATTTAATCTATTTACTAAATTTATATATGAAATAATATTAAAAGATAGACAATAATTAACATAAAAAAAAGGAATGGAGTAAATACATAAAAAATGCAAGATTCCCTGGTGGCTTTGTTTGGGAATGTCAATTTCTTCGTTATGATTTACAAATGGTTATATTTAAGATGTGATGAGAGTGAATTTCGATTACTCGTCAACTTAAAAGGATTAAGATATATATCAAATATCATTCTTTTTATTTTGTCTCTTATTGATTTAATTTTATTCAATTTAAAATATTATTTTTAACGTGTTTAAAACACCTTTGATCAAAATCTATAAAATTACCAAAAAAAAGAAAAAATAGAAGTTATCATTTCATTTTGTGTGATTATATTTAAATCGATAATTATTATGAGATGAGAAAAAAAAAAAAACCATATCTGTGAGCCTATTCTTCTACAGTTGATTTTAGTGTTTTCCATATTGATATATTTATATTTTTAAAATGAAATTCCAATCTAATATCTTATACTCTTTAAAAAAAATCGGATTAGCCGTCTAGCTTAGTAATTATAGGGCACAAGGAGTTTAGTACAATGCTATTACGTTTAGTGGAGTGGAGTTTACCTTTTCATGCAGTGATAAAGCATGCAAAATCAAAAGTAACTTCTTTATCTATCTTCATGTGTAAAAATTACATAGTCCATTTGACTATTTTGATCGTATTGAGGCTTAAATTCTAATTAGGTAATAGTATAATTGACTCATTGAATTCATAACAACTTTTATTTATGTGAAATTTTTAAATTAGTTTTAATAAGTTCTCATGTACAAATATACTATACTAATTAGGAAAAGATTGTTATGTCTTTGCTAGGCCTAAAATAACAACAAAGTGCCTAGCCAATTTGAAAGCAAACAGACTATGATAAGCCTACTGCTATCGTAGTGGATGTCGCTTATTCTTAAAATTATTTATAAAATAATAATAATATAACCAAATTTCTTTGGCATTCAAAGCTGTCTCCTCCCAGAGAGAAGTCACTCATTCTTAACCTGACTCGCTCTGTTCTCTGACTATATATACACGCATAGTACCTCTTTCTCATTTAACGATGGCCGAAATGGCATTCTTCGTCTTCTTCCACTTCTTCTTTCTCATTTCCACTCCAGCTCTCTCTCGTACCATCCCATTAAGCTCAAAAACAACAATTCTTGATGTCACTTCCACTACTCAAAAAACTCGAGATGTTTTCTCACTTGATTCTCAAGCTTTCAACTCACTTCAAAATCAAGAAAACACCTTCCCTTCTTCGTCTTCACTCAGTCTTCAGCTGCATTCCCGAGTGGGCGTTCGTCAAGTTTCACAGAGAGACTACGAGTCACTTACTCTAGCCAGACTCAGTCGTGACTCTGCTCGAGTAAAAGCACTCCAAACTCGGGTAGATCTGGCGGTTCATGGGATTTCTAGGGCGGATCTAACTCCCTTGGAGAAGCAGTTGGATACTGAAGCTCTGGAAGGGCCGGTGATTTCCGGAACGAGTCAGGGAAGCGGTGAGTACTTCTCGCGAGTCGGAATCGGTCGCCCACCGAGTCAAGTCTACATGGTTCTCGACACTGGRAGTGATGTCAATTGGATCCAATGCGCCCCTTGCGCCGACTGTTATCAGCAAGCCGACCCCATATTCGAGCCGGCTTCATCATCTTCTTACGAGCCGCTCACTTGTAACACCAAGCAGTGCAGATCTCTAGACGTGTCCTCGTGCAGAAATGGTACGTGTTTGTATCAAGTGTCTTACGGGGATGGGTCGTACACAGTTGGCGATTTTGTAACGGAAACTATAACATTGGGCCGCTCGGCTTCAGTTAACAAGATAGCCATTGGATGTGGGCACAATAACGAAGGTTTATTTGTCGGAGCCGCTGGATTGATCGGCTTAGGTGGCGGGCCGTTGTCTTTTCCTTCGCAAATTAATGCGACAACGTTCTCCTACTGTCTCGTAGACCGTGACTCTGCCGCCTCCTCAACGCTCGAATTTGACTCCGCTACTCCTTCTGTTGCCGTCATAGCTCCGTTATTGCGGAATCCGAAGCTTGACACGTTTTACTACGTCGAATTAACGGGACTCAGCGTGTCCGGAGACTTGCTTTCGATTCCTCTGTCAAGTTTCAAGTTAACTGATAACGGTGACGGAGGAGTCATCGTCGATTCCGGTACTGCGGTGACGAGATTACAAACGGAGGCTTACAATGCGCTGCGTGATGCTTTTGTGAAGGGAACGAAAAATTTACCGTCAATAAACGGAGTTGCTCTATTTGACACGTGCTATAATTTATCATCTTTGAAGAGCGTGGAGGTTCCTTCGTTGTCGTTTCACTTCTCCAACGGGAAGGAACTGGCTTTACCGGCTAAGAATTATCTGATACCGGTGGACTCATCAGGGACGTATTGTTTTGCCTTTGCTCCGACGTCGTCATCCTTGTCGATTATTGGGAATGTTCAGCAGCAGGGAACACGTGTCAGTTTCGACCTAGGAAAATCTGTCATTGGATTTTCACCTAATAAATGCTAATATAAAAATTATTTTATCTTTTTAGAGTTTSCTTTTGGTAAATGAGCGGTACATTGGTGGGTCCTSCTTTTAATAATTGTAAGGTGATGGGGTGGGACCACACTAAATGCTTCTGCTATTATTGCTAAAAGTAGTAGTATCGTCCTTTTTCTTTTTCTGCTTTTTATATGTATAGTGAAATATATATATAATTCCCAAGGGTGTTAAATTACTAGGCGATGCTTTAAGCTTTTGCTTTTTTTAAATGTTCTTCCACTTCCTCTTTGATTTTAAAAAAAATTACAAACAACTTAAAAGATTAAAAAGTCTATATAAACAATTTAATATTCAATTTTTAGCATTTCAATATTAAATTCTTTTTCTATTAAGGTGAAAAAAAAGTCATTAATATCACGAAACAACTTTAAACCAAGTATTTTTATGACTAAACACCACTATTTTAGAAAGAGGTATAATCGGTCAAATTAACTGGGACTAGAGTGGTTGCATGTGCGACACTTGGCATTTTTATGTTAATTCCGCAATCAGCGGCGCATTTATTGGACAAGAAAGTAGTCGCGGAATTCTTTTTAATTTTTTATGGAAAATTAATTATAAATTAAAAAGTTTGCATGGAGTTGAGGAGGCAAAGGATCTATGCTCTTGTATACGCTCCATTGTGGAAGCCACAAGTGTGATGTTCTGTCCGGTTCTTTCCGTCCAAATCAGCTGTTCAAACGCCTTTACGTCTCATCGTGAAATTTTAATATGAATAGATTTTCGTGGATTATATTATTTTAAATTCCAAAGTTATATTTCTAAAAAGTCTAAAACTCATCTTCTCCTTGGCTTGTAATCTTTTATTTTGAATTCATTTTGATGCATTTTTTAAATGGTTTAAAATGAATTCCTTTTGTTATTCTAAAAAATTAAGCCTTGTTCTCTTTGTTATTTTTAATCCATTTTCTATATTGAGTTTTTCTAACCATTCAAAAACAAGTTTACTTACTCATTTTGCAAAATGCATTTTGGAAAATAAAAAAATTGTATACAAAACAAAAAATAAAAAACTTATTTTTTTGTGTTTTGAATTAAAAAATTAAAAAATTCAAAATAGAAAATTTGTTTATAATTATAAAAAATGACATTAATGAAAATATAAATAAATTGAATATAATTTATAAAAGTTCAAAATTTAATAAAATAACAAATAATAAATAAAAACGATCAGCTCGGACCAGGTTACAAGGACCAATCAACTTGGACCGACTAATGCAACAAAACGACTTAAGAAGTTGGGTGGTTAAGAATCAAGACGGCCAAAAATGCTAGGGGACAAGCAAAATCAAGGATCAGTCGTCGAGCAAAGAGGAGCGACAGAGGTAACAGGCGAATAGGCTATCGGCTATCAACTAAACAAGATAGAACTACTTGGTTGAAGAAATCAAAAAAAGTAATTGTCTGCCAGTCGAAGAAAGGAGATGTGGACCGAGAAGGACGCGCAAAAGGAGGAAAATAGGTTAGTAGTCTCACCTTCCTTCAACCCTAAGCGAGCAAGAACGTTTTAAACAAGTATAAATAAGAGAAGATGAAATAAGACAAGATACCTCCATCAATCTAGAAATCAAGCATCTTATCTTCATTTTCATCTTTTAAGTTATATTTTGGCAATGTTTAGCTAGTTTCATGGGAAACTTCCTGCTTATTTTCCAGCTTTTTAGCAATGTATCTAGGTGTTGCTATGTTTTTTGTTTTTTACATTCTAATGATCTTTGAATCCATTATTTCGTTATTTCTTAAGTTGTTTTGACTCTTTAATATGCTTTCTTATCGCTTTCATTAGTATAGTTTCACTAATCTACTTTATTTATCTAGCTTTCCTTATAGTTTTTTTTATTAGGTTTTTAGATCTCAGCCGCTTTTTTAGATAGTTTTTTTAATACATTTTTGGAATGCTTTATGAGTTCAAGTTCTTGTTTTCCTTTACCTATTTATTTCATTATAGTTCTTGAAGCTCTATTATGTAATGCATTAATAGTGAATGGTTAATTTGCTCAACTTGTTAGCCTCTCTTTTATTAGCCGTAGTTACTCTTGTTAAGTGTAATTTATTGCTTTACTTAGTATTTAGATTGTTAGGATTATGTATACTGCTTCATTTTATTGTTTTTCTTGCATTTTTCATGCTTTTACCATAGCAGAGCTAGTTTAGCTACAATCTACCTTTTTTTTTGACTAGTAGTATTAAATATAGAGTTTTCTCACTTAGCTTAATCTGTATAGCTCTTTAGTTTGTTTGCTTATCCTTCTTAACTTAATTGACTGTCATCTTAGTCATAACAAGCAAACAGTCAATACACCTGGTCAAAAAGTTGATTTACACACTCGGTGAGGGCTTATTCAAATTAACTCAAGAATCTCACACTAATAAAAGAGGTTGTTATGAAGCCGTTGAGCCGATCATACGACTAACTAGTCAAAGCTCGAGCCTCATTTTATTGAAGAGTTTAGTACGTTGTGATTAGGATAGCCAATTCGACTATGCATTTTTAGCACACCAATAAATATTTTGTCACAATACAATCTGTTAGTGATATCTGAAGTTGTTCCTCGATTTGTTGAGTATCTTGCTATAGATGACTATCTCCAACTGCAGGTTTGAGTCAACCTGAACGTTCCTCATTCAAATTTATTTTTTGACTTGATAGGTTCATTTGCYGTTTGAGCTATTTGTTTTTTATAGATAGAAGCAGCTTGGGCTATAATGCAGGTATTGCTTGTGGGAATTCTAAAAACATCACTGTGGCAGCTTGGGATCCAGTTGCATTTTATTTCTTGGGAGAGCTGAATACATCATGGTGCTCTGCAAATTTTTGTAAGACTGCTTAATTTGTCAAGTGATGATGTTCTTGAACTAGTACAATAAAATGAAAAATCTATTTTTTCCATTTTTTTTGTGTTTTTGAATAAGTTGTCACTTTTTACGAGTGCATAGCAATGTGACTTTATGTATTAGATTGGATAAGTGATTTGTGCATTAAATATCATTGCTCAATGCTCGCTTGGATGTCGCGACCTTGCCCTTAGCCATGGAGCTTTGATGCCATTGCTTGTGCAAATTAATGAGCATGCCAAGGCGTCTATGTGGTTGCAGGCAACACGGATATTTTTATGTTTTTGTAAGGCTAAGTTTTCGTTCGATGAGGTTAGATTCCGAAAAGATTTGCAATCTAGGTCCAATTTTACATTTATTTGTTATTATTTACTGAAATATGATCTTTGGGTAATAGTTGAGCAGATAAAACTAGCCCTCCCTATTCTTGTTCGTCTTAGACATTCAAATGATGAAGAAATTTTGGAAAATGCATGCTCTGCTTTCAATTCTCACTGAAGATGGGACCAAAGTCTAAGCAATTATTGAAGCTGGTATTTGGCTTCGTCTTCTTGAACTYGTATTGTGAGTAACTTAGTTCTATTTTGAGCATCATTTTCTATTTTAACTTGACTAATTTATATATACTTTTTTTTTTTTCATGATTTTAGGATATCCTTCACTATATGTTCTCATACATGTCCCGTGGACAGTTAATAATACGATCAGTGGTAATTATATCCAAGCTTAGGTATTGACTCCATGTGTACTCTTCACTACGTGTTTGTAATGCTAGAAGGTTAAGTTGATAGATATGATGTTTATATAATTTGAGCAATAGAAGGTTTAATCACTGAATGACATGATATTAAGTTTCTTTGCTATTGACATGATATTTACTTTTCTTTTTTATATTAATTTTGAGGTTTTCATTAATGAATTTCTTCCTTATCTGCTGAACTTTTTGACACAAGATTATGAATGGATAATTAAAAGGAAAGTATTGTTAATGTTGCTTTTGTTGGTACATTCCTCTTGCACAGAAGTCTCACTTTCTCTTCAAAATGAGAAAGCTTTATATCTAGATCAACCTTTATATTACAGGTCTTTTTGAATGGAGATGCTGAAAGTTTTGATTTTCATCTGCAGACTGTGATTCGAGCTAGTATTGTTGCCCCGCTCTTCCAACTTCTTCAAAATCATGACTTCTATATAGTCAAGAATGCTGCTCCTGCAATTTTACTATTTCACCAAATGATATGAAGTAGTGGTCTTTGAAGAGCTCTCGGAAGTCGAATATTCATTAAAGTCTTGTGTTTGTTTGAGTTTGAGCTTTTATCACATTTGTTTAATATATGAGATTCTATCAAGAATCCAAAAGAAAAAATTGATGAATTCAGAAATTATAAAATCTCATTTTAATTTTGAGGGAAAAGAAAGGAAGAGTTTAAAAGAGTTAAATACGAATACATATATCGTGTTATTATTTGCATAGCTGACAAAATTTAATAAAAAATAGGTATCAGAAGCTCTCAGCTACTGGCTGTCTACTCTCTATCTCTGATCAAACTCCCCGGTTGAGACCATATGCGTTGATGAATCCATATGGCTACCCCTGGGAGCTGAACCAGTCTGGTACGATCTTCCACATGTCTAACCAGTTCGATCCCTGGAAAAGCTACCCATGGGTCTATGGCCTATCCTGCCTTCAGCGTGGAACCCCGTCCGGCCACCGCTCTTCGCTTGGCTTGCATGTGAGAAAGAGAAATCTTGCCATTTACCACCATGGCAGAACCAGAAGCAACTGAAGCAGCATAATCCTGACAATCCTTACGCCTTGGTTGAAGACCGTCCAATCCTCCACCAGTGCGGGACTCTGGAGCTCTCTCATTCCTATCACCAAGGATGGACAGTTTCTGTCGTATGCTCAACCTTGTGGAACACCATGTAATGTGTTGGTTTGTGATTGATCCAGAGTTGCATGAAGCTCCTCATTCGTAATCATTTTGCTCACTGTGCAATGCGTTTGAAGTGTTGGAACAGAACTGGACTAATTTCAATGACAGCTTGAGGTCTGAAACAAATCATATTAAGGGAACACCAAAGGCAAGTACAATGAGAAATGCTAAATATAAAAAATGATGGTTCCAATGGTTATATGATAGTACACAAATGACTAGGATAAAAAATTCCAACATCTTGGATAAGATCACAACCATAGATTCTGAGGGTCGATTCTGTACTTTGTCAATCCCATCTCTCCTAAATGGTGCGTTTTCAAGCTGCTCATCAGTTAAGTAAAATGTGTCCATAGCTGAATAAACTATTGCTGACCTGAAAAATCAACAAACTATAGGTTCCCATAACAGTACATGCTATCTCTAGCCAAAATACCACATCTATGAATAACCAAAAATTAACACACAGGTTATATATAAAATATCGATAATCCTACAACCTTGTCCTCTTCAATAACTTGCAAATAAGAACATTACCATATACCATTTTATCCCAACTTCTGAAGTCTAGCATAGACACATTCTTCACTTTACAATTAACAAATACTCATGGGACAGATTGCACTTCAAATAAATTAACAATCTAGTAAGTGACAGGTGGTACATTTTTCCAGTTTGTGTGTGCACATATGCTTTGCAGATATGGCAAACCATGAGACTGTATAAGAATCTGAATTGAGAAATGTAGAAGGTACAGTGACTTGGTTAGTCAAACTGCAGTTCTATGAAACACCATTCATAAGCATTGAGCAATATGCAATCAAATAGACAAAGTGCCTTTAGCTATTCAAATAAGGCATAAATAGATAACTGACCATAGTATACCAGGGAACTGACACTTCTCAAATTGCAACTGCGACGTGAAATCTCAAATTCTCCTTTCAAAGCATTACATAATGGAATCAATATACTCTGCAAATGTTTCTAATTAGCCATTAGTCGAGCAATAGTCACGTAACAGTTCTCTATTAGTCTACAAATATCAGATCCGTCAAAGTCAAAGCAAAAAAGAATGATCTATAATTTTCATTTGGTTTTACCATATATAGAAAATTWACAGAATTACAATGTTTTCTTTTGATGCCATAATAATATAATTCTGTCATGTCACAATAAAATTGCATCACAAATGTGAAACTTGAAATCAAAATTTTATCAGAAATAAATTTAATAATCAGCACCAAGACCAAATGAAATTCAAGCAAGCTCATAAGAAAAGACAGGGGATGATCAGTACTATAAATATAATCATAACACTCTAGGGCACCAATAAATGAAACTCAGTTACTTACATGAATAATCAGCCACTCAAATGTATATACATCAAGTATTCGTGAAAGAATTTGAAAATCTTCAAAATATTCAGAAACTTACCGATGAGACAGTGAAATACTTCTATAAGAAGCATATCAAAGATATCTATGAAGCCACTGCTCAGAAGACATTAAATTACATGAGATGCACCAATTACAGATAAAGGTAATTAGAATGAATACAGATCCATAGAGAAGAAACTAGGTAACTGAAATGCATATTGATTTCATATCTGATAAACTCTGAGTTCATCAATATTTGGGTAATCATTAGCTGGAAACATATTGGAAAAAGATTAAGGATACACAAAATCTAGGGACTCAAACTGTATTACGCACTGAAATAAAAGGAAAATTGATGAAATCAAAGGTTATAAAAATCTCACTTTAATTTCAAGGGAAAAGCAAGGAAGGGTTTAGAAGAGTTAAATACGTAGTAAACACATGTCCTGTTATTATTTGCATAGCTGAAAAAAATAATAAAAAATGTATCAGAAGCTCTCGGCCACTGACTGTCTACTTCTCTATCTCTCTGATCGAACTTTCCAGTTGAGACTGACCATACGCGTTGATGAATCCATATGTCTCCCCCTGGGAGTTGAACCAATCTGATATGATCTCCCACATGTCTAACCATTCAGGTCCCTGGAAAAGCTACCCTATCGTGCCTCCATGGTGGTATCCTGTCTGTCCACCACTGTTCGCTTGCCTTCCATGTGAGAAAGTGAAATCTTGCCATTTACCACAGGTGGCAGAAGCGGAAGCAACTGCAGCAGCAAAATCCTGGCCATCCTTACGCGTTGGTTGAAGACCGAATCCTCCACCAATGCGGGACTCTAGAGCTCTCTCATTGCTTTCACCAAGGACAGCCAGTTTTTCTGTCAACTGAAATGCCAAAGCTTGCAATCTCGTATACTCAACCTTGTGGAACACCCATGCAATGACTTGGTTGGTCCAAACTTGCATGAAGCTCCTCATTCGTAATCATTTTGCTCACTATGCAATGAGTTCGGGTATCTGAGAGCTCAAACATTTTGGTAAGCTGATCCAAGCTGAGAGAGTAAGAAGAAGATGAATATGTGAAAAGATAAGTCCTGAGTGCCTCGTCCTCGATCTTGGATTTTRGCGTCTCAAGAACATTATCCTTACTATGAAGCAACTTTCACACATCAAGGGACGTGATAACACCAAAAGYCTTCTGACAATCTCCGTCTCAGGGCCCTCTTGTTGCTGACATCACATGTCCCTGACATTTTCTGGAGGCCCAATAAATGTTTGCCTCTCACTGACCTCAAGCAGCTGTCTGAAGGTCTTGGTTAACACCTTATGCTTTGTGTCATGGCTATTGGTTGCGATGCKAGGAACCTCTAGCAGCATGGCACAAGTTAGGTCGACAGCTTCGAGAAGCTCGAGATTTATATGCATATGATATGGTATTCGACGTCTCCTTTCTATCCATTCCTGCAATTTCATTTTACCATAACAGTCTCTAGGAGATGTCAATAAAGAAGCTCATAGCCAAACCTAGCCTACCAAAAGTATATGATTTTAACATCCAGCATTCTTCTAATCTGGSAATCTCCCAAAATAAAGTAAAATACCTACTGGCATGAAACAAGCGGGCACAAATTTGTTCCAGTAGTTGCAAATCATTCCAATACATCAATATATTCAGAATTTTAGTTCAAAATCTTTGAAATCATAGACTTCTCTCATCTCATGAAAGATAATCTATTGACATGGAATATTTTTGGGCCACATGAAAGAAGCTAACTCCCACATTTCAAAGTCATAGGRGACAAAAATAACAGCCAATCTATACAAACAATAGCAGAGCTAGGGTTTGTGTTCAGTGTAACAAAATGTAAATAATTTAATAATAAAGACAATTGCAAATGAGATATATATTACAATAATTCTTTACGAGTTTTCATACTCTAAAACTATTTCACAATAACTTCATTATCAATTTTTAGAAACATATCTCTCTACATAAACAACGAGGCTATCAYTCATCCACTCGTCTCCCATCCGATTTCGCTATTTATCCTTCACAATATTCACTGAAAAGTAGCACTAGCAACCAATAGAATTAAGGCCAAAGTCAAAAGCTTGTAAACTAAAGGATATAGCCTGTTCTTCTTTGTCAAAATTAACTTTTTTACAAGACCACCAAGACCTCCCAACCCTTCAAATGCTTTGTTAGAGTGCATATAAAAAATATAAGTATCAAGTTGATACTCAAGTGTCAACAGATAAAATTTTGAAAAATCTTGTGGACAYTCACCAAAATGAATCAATCTTTTATTGTCAAAAGCAGAGAATGAATCTTGTGGACACAAACAAGCTATACAAAGTAGTAAGTCTGTGTTTACCTTTGGAAAACGACCATTCAACTCTTGTAGTTGCAAATCAATGACAGCATTGAATAAATCTACACAGGAGTGATGCAACACTTTGGGTGGATTATGTTGTAGGCGATCACGAGGATCCATCTGCATAAATATATCATCCATTTTGGGAACATCAATGTAATGCTGCTGACAGAAATGATAAACAATTTCCAAGAACGAATCCCTCCCACTGTTTCTCATCTCTTGGAGTTGTTGCTGGCAAATCCTCACCAATTCCTTTGCATTCACAATATCCTCATCTTTCATTTGTAATGCTTGAGACAACTCATTCAAATTTTCCAAAACAATGTTCATCAAAGTTGAATGAAAAATCAAAAGAATATGTCCACTTCRATAAATTAAAAGCGTCCAATTTCTGATCAAAAGAAGAAGAAACATCCTCATGAATCATTTCAAGGACATCAGCGCAGCGGAGAACACTACAATCAAACCAATCAAGGAATTATAATGTGATCCCTAATGTGTATCACCAGAACACCAAAGGCTAGTTTCTTGATTAAGTCTCCCTCTACTTAAAATCTCATCTCCTGCTAATGCCTCAATAGTAAAGTTTGAATGTTTCTCTCTGATAAGATCGGCACGCTTCCAAGAACCTCCAACAATATTTACCACATCAGTAACAATATGAAAGAAATCAGCAATCGGAATACTCGTCTTTGACACAGCCACAAGAGCTAGTTGAAGTTGGTGAGCAAAACAATGTATGTAAAATGCACATGAGTTCTCTTTTAAGATGAGTGCTTTTAAACCATTAAACTTTCCTTGCATATTACCTACCTTGTCATAACCCTGTCCCCTCAATGTAGAGATGCTTAAGCTGTATCTAGAACACATCTTATCTATAGCAACCTTAAGTGAGAGAGCTGTAGTATTGCTAAGATGTTCAACTCCTATAAGTGCTTATTTATATGCCTACTATTGTGTACATAATGTAAAACAACTGATATTTACACCTTTGTTGATACATCACAAGATTCATCAACCACAATAGAGAACAATGAATCTACACCAATGCCTGTTAGGATCACATTTATTGTTTCAGCAACACAAGCTCTAACAATATCCTTCTCAATCTTGGGCAATGTTAACTTGCAATTCTTAGGAGTATTTTGTAATATCACAGATATAATAGCATCATTTTGATCCGCAAGAAATTATAATTGAATAAGAAAGTTACCAGGATCGAGAGAGTCTTCTGATTCATTATGATGCCGAAAAGGTAAGCCTTGCAATAACAAAACCCGAACATAATCAATTGATGCATTAAGATGGGTACAGTATTCTTTCTTTGATTGTTTTGATAGCTTGTGCAAAACTATTTCAATATGTTGATCTTGATTCATCAAAGCATTACACTTCATTCGAGCTTTATTATGTTCACTATCATGTTATCTCACATGAACTTTAAGTCTTTCTTTGTTTTTCCACTACGTGAATCCCTTGTTAATAGAAAATTTACCCCCGATTGTTTTCAATGTGTTGTTTTGAAAAGATAACAACACAAACAAAAGGCTGCATCTTTGCTATTAACATTTGACTTGATGTGCGATACAAGTGATTATGCAGTAAGAGCGGTACTTGGCACAAGAAAAGAAGTATTACATCCTAGTTACTACGCAAGCAAAACCCTCAATGAAGCACAACAAAACTAGTTGCTTGCTGTAGTATTTTCCTTTTAGAAGTTTTGAGCTTATCTAGTAGGAACAAATGTGACTATATTCACTTATCATTCAGTAATACCTGATTTTGGAAGAAGGATGCTAAATCAAGTTTGATAAGGTGGATATTATTGCTACAAGAGTTTGATTTAGAGAACAAGAACAAGAAASGAATTGAGAACCAAGTGGCTGATCACTTATTTAGGTTGGAGAAGGAAGAAAAGGATCCTCAAGTGTAAACTGTTGAATCATTCCCTGATAAATAAATTTTGGCTATTTTAAATGCTACGACACCATGATATGCCGACATAGTCAATTATCTAATCAGTGGAATAAAACCTCGTGGACTAAGTAACCAACAGACAAAGAAATTCATGCATGAATTTGAGGTATTACTATTGGGATCAACCATTACTGCACAAACTTTATGCGGATCAAATTTTGAGGAGATGCATTGCTGATAAGAATGTCCAGAGTTTGCTACACCATTATCTCTTAGTATCATATGGAGGACACTTTCGAGGAACTCAATCTGCAGGTAAGGTACCTAAAACTAGTTATCATTGGCCGTCATTGTTTAAAGATGCTTATTTGTAACATCCCGAATTTTTCTTTATTAAATCTGTTGATTTTATGTAAAATTGTGTGCCAACTAGATTGGACATGTAATCGTTGGCTAATGGTTTGGCTTATAAGGTCCGGTGTCTCGTTGTATTTCTTCTGTCCTCTGTCATGTTCGTTCTTCCCGTCCGTTCCGCGTCCGGTCTACTATTATCTTCCTTCCTCCTCTGGCCCTGGAGCTTTCGCCAAATAGCCTGCGCCCGGATCCGTTCCCCTCTTTTCGGCGGTTGCTCGCGCTGCCTCTCGGCGCTCTCTTGGCTCCTCTAGTGGGTTTTTTCTTCTCGCTGCGCAGCTCCTCCGTTGAGCATGCCCCATCGCTCATTCGGCGTGTTCCCGAACCGTCTTATCACGAGCTACTGCAACGTGCCATGTTCAACTGCAGAATTCGCTACTTTGGATGGATTCTGCCCAGTGAAGTTCTCCGTGAAAATCCATTCAACGCTTTAAAATTATAATGTCGGATTGTGCGAGCGCACCTTTGGAATGTTGTACGTCTCAGCACTTCGCTGGCGTCGCATGCCCGTTTCGCTTGCCCGGGTGTCTCCGCGCTTGCCACCGAGCCCCCGGACTCGCCGCCCGGTGCTTGCCCCCGCCCCGGTGCCCCGCGGACCGCCGGGTGGGCCTGCGGACCAACACCGCCGGACCCGCGGACTAAACGAGGTGACCTGCGGGACCGCAGCGCGTGACCACGGACCCGCCGCACGCACCGCCCGTGGACACGAACAACCCGCGGACCAGCTAACAACCCAACGTGACGACGACGGCGAGTGAGACCGGTACTTAACCAGAGTCGCGCAGGGGTACTAAGACAGCATAGGCCCGCTGACCGGACTGCACATCTCTGGGTAGCGGCTACGTTGTTGTTCTCATTTCGCCAGTTCAGCTGCCGCTGTCTTGACCCGCCTCGACGCGCCTGATTTGTCGCGCCCACCCACTACAGGGCGGGTCAGTTGCTTGTCTCCTCTTCTTCTGCGCTACTCGCGAGCGTAACGTCCATCCCCCTTGCAGAGCTCCGGCGCCGGTCGGTTCTTTCTGCCGCTTCATTGCCGAGACCAGTTCTCTCTTTGCAACTTCGTCTCCTTCCTTTTCGGTATTGCCGCCGCCTAGACAGCCTGCGCCGCGCGTCTAGCCCAGCGTGGTTTGGCCGCTTGTTACCTCTGTCTAGACCACGATAAGCGTGTCTAGGCAGCGCGGCCTTTCTTCTTCTTCCTTTCTCTTTCCCTCGACCGAAATGACCATCAGCCGCTCGCTCCCAACAAAGGCCGCCTTCGTCACTAGTGCGTAGAGGTCGCACCGCCCTACGCGGGTCTTCGCTGCCCACTCGGCCTAGACTAGCAACGAGACTTAAGCTTGCCGACTGCCTTCTTTACGGTATGCCTTCACACGACCGCAGCTCAGCCCATCGCCTTTCTTACCGGTCACCGGCGTTACGCGCTCCTTCCTACACTTGCCCAAGAGTGTCGCTTCGCCTCACCGCGTGACCGCCGCTCTTCTCTTCCTACTTTGCAACTCTCGTCTCGCGCGCGACTTCTTCCTTCCTCTTCTGCTCTTTTCTCTAATCCCAAAGAGTGAAAGAAAAATATAATAATAATTAATAATAATATAAATCAGCGGTAAAATAAATAAAATAAAACAAAATAAAATAAAAAATTTTGGTGTTGAACTGGGCAACCTTTAGATTTTGGCGATTAAATGTTATATTACCGAAGAAAAAGCGATTTCCAAAGTGAAAGCCGATTTTTGGCTAATTTG
>MEJB01000051.1:5384397-5529916 GCA_001752375.1 Rhazya stricta
TTGAAGTTGTTTTTAAATTATGAGGTTTTTGATGATGTTGTTTTTGAATAGTGTAAAAGCCTTCCGCTGTATTTACTTTTAAACGAATGGTGGCTTATAAATAGATAAATTTTTATTTTCGAACGGAACGACGTAATATTCCCGGGTTTGGACTGTTCCTAAACTGGGGGTGTTACATTATTAGTCTGTTAGATTTTGTGATAGATTCCAGCGAGGGGGAAATATTTCCCAAAGACATGAAATACCATTAAACAATATTTTGGAAATACCTAAAGGTAAGTTAAATGATCCTTGTTGCAATTGGAAGACTGCTCATGTAATTTCATTGCATGAAACAGGATGTGATTCTTTTTCCTCAGTAAATACTTTAGATTGTATATCATTTAAAACTATATTTTGACCATCCATTTATATTGATATTTATGGGTCGTTTCATGTCTCCCTATTGCTTCACCGACTTCTCTTGGCATATGGATTTATAATATTGATTTATACCCTCCTCTCATATATGTAGCATTTACTTATTTAGATCCTCAATAAAAGTAGTAAAGCTAGAAGTCTTCCACAATATCATTATTTTTTATCTTGTTTTATTTGTGCTTTCTGTAGGTAGTTGGAAAAGATGCTTTAGTTGAAACTAATAAAATCCCTCCAAAACCTTAATACTATAATTCAAGCAACCTTAATCCCATCGGCCACCATGTCATCCCTCCAAAAACCCTAATTCCAATCCACTATATAATGCTTGCCTCATTCTTCGACCTCCACAACAAAAAAAAAAAAACTTACTCTGCCCCCTCCATGCAAGCTTAACCATGCTTAAATTCATTGTGTGCACAAAAAGAAAAAATCTTTGCACGAATAACTGCTTATTTTATCATAGGCTTCCAATTTAAAGCAACTAAGATTACTTGGCCATGAATATCTTGTTCGACACTGATAATATATTAGAATTAGTTACAGGTTTTGAAGATCTTGAAAATAAGGACTCTTGCCTTCATTCCCTAATTACAGAGGCGCATACGACGTGCTTACTGGCTTGAGGGTTCCTATGCCCATCATACGAGTGTATGAGCAAACCGTGATTGCCATCATAGAGGGTTAGTTGAAATTATTTCCAACCTCTTGAATATCATGTTTCCAAACAGTCATAATGGCTTGCCTACTCCAACAGCAACCATTCTAAAGGCTATCCATCTCGCTAATAAGTTGATCGAAYAGTTAAACAATCCCTTCTAGTCCCCACTTCTTGTTGGACCCCACCTACATCCAACTCATTYAGTGGCTCCAGTGACAGACCATCCTCCAGCCCTATCCAACTGCCCCCTAGTCCACCAGTGAGGAGGAGGAGGGGTTGAGAAGAAATTTAGGAGTTTCCAATTTAAGTTTACATAGTATTTAGTTTAGTTGTTTTATCTAGTTTAAAAAAGAAATCAAAGCCATTTTGTTACGGTCTTTAGCTCAAGTTTACCTMAGGGTTGTTCTCTTAAGCTTAAAATCAGAGGCTTTTAGCTTTTTACTTTTTGCTATATAAAAATATATAGAAAAAAAGGTAAAAGTTACTGATTTTAGCTTAGGAGAACAACCCCTAGTGTCTAATTTAGTTTCTTTTACCTAGTTTAAAAAATGAATCAAAGCATTGATATACTGCTTGTTACGAAATGTAAGTTAAATCCTCTAGAAGTAAAATTTTTGGTTGTGAAATGTTAAAGCCTCTAGAAGTAAAATTTTATGACCCTTGTTACGATGGGATGACTGCTCATATCATTTCATTACATGAAATAGAATGTGATTTCTTTCTCCTTAGCAAATACTTTCGGAGTGTATATCATTTAAAACTATATTTTGATCATCATTTTATATGGAGAATAACTTCATTAGTTGTCCCATGTCTCCCTATTGCTTCACTGGTGTCTCTTGGCATATGGATTTATAATATTGAGTCATACCCTCCTCTTATATATATAGGATTTACTTATTTAGACCCCTAATAAGAGCAGCAACACAGGAAGTCTTCCACAATATCATTGTTTTCAACTTATTTTGTATGTCCTTTCTGCAGCTAGTTGGAAAAGATGCTTTAGTTGAAATGAATAAAATCCCCTCCAAATCCTAATACTCTTATTCAAGCAAGCTTAATCTCACTGGCCTCCATGTCATCCCTCCAAAAACCCTAATTCCAATCCACTATATAATGCTTGTCTCAATAAAAAACCTTAATCTTTGCCTCCTCCACACAAGCTTAAACATGCTTAAATGCACTGTGTGCACACAAAGAAAAAATCCCTGCCCAAAATACTACCTATTTTGTCATAGGTTTCCAATCTAAAGCAACGAAGTTTACTTAGCCACGAATATCTTTTTCGACACTCACAAGATGATAGAATTATCTACAGGTTTTGAAGATCTTGAATATAAGGACTCTTGCCTTCTAGAAACACATAATGGACGTGCTTACCGAATTGAGGGTTCCTATGCCATCATACAAATGTATGTATAGACTGTGGCTGCCTCCATAGGGTTAGTTGACAACATTCCTAACCTCCTCTTGATAGTTGTAACTGCCTTCTTAGGGTTAGTTGACAACATTTCTAACCTCCTGTTGATGGTTGTAACTTGTAAGGTACTATGAGAAAAGAATTGAAGTTTCAAAGTCAACTCACAAGTGAGGATGTAGTAGATCAAGCATCATAAATACTCTTTTCAACGAGATACAAAAAAGATCACCATCAGAGAACTAGAGAAAACGTTGTAGGTGCATGATTCAAATAAGAAATTGAGTTGAATATGACCTTTGCRAGGAAGGCCAGATGTCAGAGCAAGAAAGGTGAAACCCTTCTGCTCCAAACAGATCTTTCCAGATCTAACTTAGTTATTCCCAAATCCATTCTATATATATATATATATATATAGAAAAGGCTTATCCCGTTTTCATAGGTAATTCTAAAAATTGTTCATCGTTTAGAAGTTTAGCCAAGTATTAGAAAACAGCTCCAACTTGAGACTGGCTAGCCAGAGAGTGATTCCTAGGAAACAAAGAAGATGGCAAGGGAAAGATGGTAGATAAGTTATTTCATTTTGGCAACAATCGAACTACATTTTGGAATATTTCATTGTCATGTTACATAACACTGCGACCTTTCTCAATCAAATAAGAAGTCTGAATTAAGTGAATCGGCAATTGCTATATCATTATAAAATTGCCATGCAAAAGAGGACCTCCCAATAATCATTAGCCACAACACAATTCAATACCTAAATCTCAAGGAGTACAAACATAATCATATGAAAGAAGGTAAGAAATTCATCTTGACGCAATTTAGTGATGAAGCTATGTGGCGAAAGAAGGGTTCAGCTTTCCTTTGTCTTTTCGCACAAAAATTTTATCTTTTCTTTTATTTAGTATTAACATGCTTCAAAAGTTACCAATACGTATGAAGCATGTTCGGGTTGGATTTTAGATTATAGCAATACATCCAAGTATATATGATCAGAAAGTAATAAAGAGTGAGTAGAATATTGTTCCCATAAGAATTGAATCTTAGGTAATATTGCACCTAACTAAATTCATGAATGTTTACAATCTAAGGTTTAACATAAATTAAAATTGTATTTTTATGGCAATTGAAGCAGTGGAAAGATTTAAAAAAAAACAAACTGTGGGAAGTCGATATACAAATGCAATCTGCAATGTATTCATGTCAATTTTTTTCAAATCGCAGTCATAGTGATCCAATTTACTACTCACAATGAATATTTGATCTCATATTGTAATAAATACTTAAATAAAACATATTAATAACATCAAATCTCACTAAATATTCATGTATTTCAGGATACAACTACTAAGTCAATTCGGAAAAAAAAAAGATAATTAGAATACATGAGTATTTTAGCAAGATTTGGTATTATTGATATGTTTGTAATTTTATTAGTTCTTTTTCAAAACATATTGACTTTTTCAATTTGACCCTCACCAATTAACATAAGATGTAATGGTTGTGCTGTAATCAAACCGTAGGGTTGCAAAAGGTAATTTACCCTTTATTACTTTGTAGAACACGGCCTGGAATCTAGAGTTCTGTGTTGAACTTCATCTAGATCACCTTTGAATTTCCCATACAGTTTAGATGTTTATGATCATTTTTGCTCCTTTTCGGAAGCATCTGGAACAATATATATTAATTTCTAGTGCTTGGAAAAAGACTAGCAATATATGCAGAAACAGATGCTTCATCGGACTCATAATCAAAGCAAATTGAGAAGCCTAGAGTAGACAGATCTGACACACACTCGAGTTCAAGCACTGTTGACCCCCCGGGAGGGGTTTTCCTCCTCTCAAATGGGCAAATACAGGCATATCTGTTGCAGCAAGCTGATGCAATTGAAGGGTGAGTGATGTATTTTTGCCCTTTGGATTATTTTTTACTGTTTAATGACTCTGAGGATAATCTGTTCCAGTGTCCTTTTGACAGGCATGCTAGTTCATTCCCTTAAAATGCTTTTGAATCTATACTCAAACAGCTGCAGAAACAAGCCCCGGTTTTTATTGGACATTACTCCCTGTGAACTAAATGCAAGTTCACTTCCTGCGCTACTTGAATAGCCTTCACCATGATGACTACCCAGTGACCCTGGAGAATCTTCATCGCTATTTTGACCACAGGTACATCTGATTTATTCCCACTGAGTTTCCTTTTATCTTGATGACACTGTATTCCTTATTATTCTCTTGGTGGTGTGAGTTCCCTGTCAGATCATCATACTGTTTAGATCATCTACACTGACAGAAAATGTTCCCAACTCCTTATCGATTGGTTTCTTACTTCGCATGCTTATGTTAAGTTTCCGATTTAGCAATTCGAGTGAAGAAGGCATCTTAAATGGGATGCTCTATCTCCGAAGCAYATGTACTTATGGAGCATGCAAAGTAATAAGGATAATTTATTAATTATTCTTTAATCAACATATAACTCTACAGATAGTTCATATAATTTAGGTCACGATCAATTTCAACAAAGATGAAAACTTAATCCTCAAGGAAAGGTTCCATCACCATTTCTTAAATCTTCATTTGCTCACCTCTTTACCTTTTCTAATTACTCCATTCACAGTTATTTCCTATATTTTATTTTTTATTTCATTTTTTCTAGATAAATTTTCAGGTGCAGAAAGTCATAGTCATGAACACAACAATTACTTTTAAAGTTGTTTTAAAATTTAATATAATATTCTTATTTTCAATTGCACCAATAGCTTGAAGTTATTTCGATTCGTAGCCTAAACGAGGAAGTGAAAAATAATAAAAGCTCTTTGGATCTATTGAATAGTTGGTAAAGAATTCTAGACTAATTTGCTCCTTTTATTTTAATAAATTTTAAAAAATTAATTTTCTAAAATAGGAGAACATTTTGGAAACTAAGTGAATGGGTTGAGGTAATCCTAAATTAAGCTTGACTCACTCAAATTAGTCACATTCATAACTCCGCTCATATTTGAAGTGAACTAATTTTCTTGGCTCATGTTCAATTTACACAAGACTCACGTGTAATTCAGCTCGACTCATCATTTAAATTTGGTTTAACTCATAGTTCCGCTAGCTTGGCTCATCACTCAAATTTGGTTCAACCATAGTACCGCTCGTACACATGACTCACGAAGAGTTCAACTTAACTTATTTATCAATTAAAACTAATAATTATAGGAGCATAGAGGTTTCTAAGTTAGAAATATTGTTCAGTTCCAATAAAATTAAAGAAAAAATCAACTTTCTTAATTATTTATTTATTGTTAATAAATTGAACTTTAATCAACTCAAACTCGATTCATATTTTAAATGAACTAAACTTTATTAAAGTAAATATTAAATCAAATCGTGAACCCTCACAAACCAATTCATTTTATTTCCAACCGTRAGCGCCTTCTAAAGCTTAAAAATGAATGGATAAAGTCGATTATAGGCTTTTTGTAGGTCACTGTGCTGGAAATGTAAAGATTTATTTCATTCTTGCTCAAAAAATTAAAAAAAAAAGGTTGCATTTTATTTGGAGTCTAATTTGGGCACTTGAGTTATTCGTTTTATTTTTCTTTTTGATGTATTGGGCCCTATAGTTATGAGCTCGTCTTTGTCCCATGGTATTTAGGAACAAAACTGAAACTCAAGATTCTTGAGTATCTTATTCTTTAAAAAAAAAAAAAAAAAAAAAAGAAAAAAATAGGAGTAAGCTGTAAAGAAAAGAAAAAGTGAAATGATTTCAAATATATATTAATATTTAATTCGACTTATTTGAGGAAGAAGTATATGATATTCACGTTCATCATATCTGGTATAAAAGAAATGAAAGTAAATGTAAAATGCTTTTCATTCATTTGTCCGATCGAAAAAATCAAAAGAGATTATTTACTTTTTCCTTTACTAAACAACTTTAATTTGTTATGAAGTTAACTCTTAACTTCTCAAGAATATAAGAAATGTCTATGTAGACATCAAATTTTAGTCGTTCAAAACGGTTAAAGTACTTATGCAATTAACGGCCTTGTAAATATTTCAGTTTTTAGATTTTCAGTTGATCATAGAGATAATAGAGAATCCTGCCTTTTGCGCAAAGAATCATTTCTCGCGACCAAAATCCCATCCAGAAGAGGAATAAGAAGGGTAATAGCAAGAAAGATAAGCATATCATTTATTCCTCTAGTCGTTTATTATGCTAGTCTATCCACAAGGATAGAGATCTTTTTAATACTTTGGAATAAAAATAAAAATGAAAAAATCATTATATATTATTTAATACAGTATTTTATAAGTATAATAAGTATAATAGTAAACATTTGTTTTATAAATTGGAATTATTATGAATAATGATAAGTTACCTCTTGAATGACGAAACAGTATATTCTTATTTTTTATTTTACCAATCAGATTCATTGAAAAGAATAGAAACCAACAAAAGAAAAAGTAAATGATTTGTTATCTTATTGAACAAAATGATAATATCATTTTTGTATTGATCAAGAATTTCGATTTTTGAAAAGTATGAGAAAAGCCAACCCTGCATAATAATAAGAGGATGCCTCCCTAAAGGAAAAAATGAATCGAAAGATGTTAGGCAAATTCAAAGAAGGCTTATTATGAAGTCGTGAGGGGAGCTGGCGCTTGCTATTTAAGAATTGCTCCTTGGATCTCACCGAAAATGTTTAGTACTTCTTTGGGCTTCTTTGCCGACATCGAGCCAAGGAGGCCCTGGTTGACACGTACGTAGCTTCTGGTGGGCCATCAAACTCATGATTCAAGTACTGCAATTCTTACCACTACTTTCTTTGGGTGTATAGCTCACTTGGTAGAGCACTGGGCTATTAGCCTAATGGTCGCGGGGAGATTAGACGCTKGTATCATGGGAAGAAATTATGCAAAAGCAAAGAGGTTGATAAAATCTTTTTTAAAAATTTTTCTTTTGTCTACTTAATGTCATACCTTCTCTCAACGAATATTCAATTTTTATTTCATTCTTCGTATTCAATATTCACTACGGAGATTTTATTATTTTTTTGTTTCTAGAGAGGTTTCAAGAGAAGGAAAAAGTTAAAGAATATTCATTGTGAAATCCAATATCCTAGGATAACAAAAATTTGGAGAATAAATGGGAAAATTCCRTTGATGACTCTCCTTGCTCGTATTGCGAATGTTTTCAATTTTGTTTTTATAACTATCACTTTTACGAGGAACTTTGTTTATTATTTACTTTCAAATCAAAGCCATAAGCAAAGGACGAAAATTCAGTACATATCTTGTTAACGATTCTTCGTTAGACAATGGATTCTTTTTATTTGGATTTTTTTCTTTTTCTGATTTTTTTCATGCTTTGACTTGCCTTGCCTCTTCGTTGAAAAAAGGAATTAGTATCTTGAAAGTGAATTGCATTCTATGAATATAATATCTATTTAATGTAATATATGACAATCCATTTGATCCTTCATATCCACTTCCTTACAGGAACCTCTAGAAAGCTTTGGAAAAGCGATTTCTTCTTAGACTAAAATGAGGTAATGGATAAAAGATCGTGTTCTCGGATACAATTTTGATCCTTCTACGGCCAAACCTTAAAGAATTAGAAGGCCTGGTATGGTACAATAAGTGATTTGATCGAAATTCTTATTTTACAAATTCAAACTCTCTATGACTTGACAATTAAGATTGTAATTTTACCAAAATATCCCTATATAAAGAGAAATTTCGTTACTCTTGAAATCATTTTCTCTCTCATCCAAATCTCTCTAGCAAACAATCCTTAAAAATCGATTTGCAATTTTTCTTCTAAGATTCTGTAATTAAAAGTTAATAATATTTCTAATTTTTAGAATGATTTTTTTTTTTTAAATGTGAGTTTATACCTTAAAGTTTTAATTTTAGAAAGTTAAACAAATTTCATCGAACTCAGGATTGGGCCAAGCCAAATCCAGGTGACATTAGATGATCTTCGTGGTTTGATTTGAGTTGATTGATTTTATTTTTTTATTGATTATTGATTAAATTTTTTATTTTAAAATTTTTATAAGTTTTTGGAAATGCTTTTTATTTTTATTTTAGTTTTTGCCTTAATTCATTTTTTAAATTAATTTTATAACAAATTTTCTTGTTTTTCTTTATTTTGATTTATGCACTTTTTTAATTGAAAATATTCAAAACAACTCTTTCTTGTTTTCTATTTTTATATAATATTTTTCTTATTTCTGAAAATGCATTTTCTAAAATGAGAAGTAAGCATGTTTTGAATTTTTTAAAAAATTTAAAACAAAAATGGCTAGAAAACAAGAAAAGAAAATGCCAAACTGTACCATTTGACCATTCAATTCCATCCTCTTTTAAGCTTATGGATTGTGGGTATTTTGTTTTCAAATAACGTAATTTCCCCTAATAATGTAAAAAAAGAAGCACTTCTCTTGTAATGTGAAGCTGATCGGGTACCCAAACAAGCCCATTGGGCCTGGTTATTCGTTCAAGTTTGAGTCGCTGTTGTCAAAGCTATACTTAAAATTTTAAACTAGCCCATAATACTTTCGTGCTTCCTGAGCCCACTTCCTTTTCACGGGCTTTGCAGATTCATCTAATATGTATTCTGTTTTTCTCGTATGAGGTTTTTTAAAGACATAACCAGAGATTTCAATTAGGATTGAAGAATTTTTGAAAAACTTCTGCGATTCAAAAGGTAATATATATAAATATATTTTTTGAAAAAAATACCATTTAAAAAAAAATTAACAGACGATCGCCCTCCAACCATGGAGTTCCGTCATTGTGATGTTGCACAATACAAATAGTCCTTTTTCTCTTTTTAGTATTTAATAAATCGAATTTGGATATTATAATATTACGAGTTAAATATTCTATTAATAAATTACATAAATCAAAACATGAGTATAGGAATAAAAAACAAGCTAATAATATGGGAATTCTCATACATAGGGGTTGATGGTTCACAAATCTATGCTACAAAACAAATGCTAGACACATTAGAAGATTGGCATTTACAAAGACAATGGTATAGTTGTTGGACCGGGTCCAACCTTTGAAGATATTAGGTCAATCGAAGATATAATATTCATTCCTCCTATATATTTAAAAAAAAAAAACAAATGAACGTCGATGCATTGTCTATATTTTATTTTGTCCAAGGGTGTGAAAAATAAAATATTTAACTTCCCAGCTAACCCACTTGGAGGATTAATATAGAGAGGCTAAGATTCTCATAAGCTGGTAATTGAAATGGACAAGAAAGGCAATATAATGTTGTTATTTGCTAAAGAGAATTGTTAATGTCGATTGAATTAAACATAATTTCTTTTCTCTGTCTTTTTCCGCCAATACTTCTCAAGAAAAGTCATGCAATCATTTCATTCTTATCTCATTAGTTTTGACCATCRAATTTTTTAAGTGAAAAGTTTTGATTAATAATTACTACTAGTACTATCTCCATTTGAGTAGTAATTTCTTTGGCAACAATCATATCAATTTCAAATTTAGTTTTTTTGTTTTATAGTTTTCCATTAAAGATAGGAGGGTTTTCTGTAAAATATAATTTTTACATATGCCAGAAAATAAATCAATTTTATTTGGTGATCTTATGCTGATTAGTTGCTGATTTTATTTCTTTTTATTTGTACGATTATCTTTCCCTTTTATGTTATTATGGTTCCTTCCTATATAAGTTGTTCTAAGAGGTAAACTATTCTTCAAGTGAATAAGAATTTTTATTCTCTCCAAAACTCACATGGTATCAGAGCCACTCTCTCAACCCTAGCAAATCAATCTCGTATGACAAAATACGAGATGGCTACAAAGAAACATAACTCCTCTTCTTCAGTTTCTAAAAATTACCTTAAAACATAAGACTATGATTGGCSGCAACCAAGGAAGCTTGGACAATAATCAAGATGTCATTACAAGGCATAAACTAAATGAGAACAACTATATACAATAGTCTTATTCAGTGATGATGTATATTTGTGACAAAGGAAATGATTATTACCTATCTGGTGATGTAGTCGAATCAGAAAAAGGTGATTGTAAGTTTAAAACATGGAAGTCTGAAAACAACATGGTARTGTCATGGCTTATTAATTCCATGATCAATGACATCGAAAAAAGCTTTCTGCTCTAAGAAACATCAAAGGGATATGGGAGGCAATAAAGAAGGCTTATTCAAACAATAAAAACACATCAAAGCAATTCAAGATAGAGAGTAATCTTCATGATTTACGCCAAGGGGACTTGACTGTAACTCAGTACTATAATGCCCTCACTCACTATTGGCAACAGTTAGACTTATGTGAGGTGCATCCATGGAAAGGCTTTGAAAATGTCTTATTGTATAAGCAAATTGTTGAAAGGAAAAGGTTATACATGTTCTTAATTGGACTTAACCAAAATCTAGATGAAGTGAGAGGAAATATTCAGGGGAAGATACCACCACCTAGCTTAAAAGAAGCTGTCTCTAAAGTAAGGAAAAAGAAAGTAGAAAGAGGGTTATGATGAGATCCCATCCTGTCACACCGAATCTAGAAACTTCTGCCCTAGTTATTAGAGGTTCTTAATATCAATCAAGTGACAATCGACAGACAAATTATCGATCATGGTGTGAACATTACCAAAAGTCTAGACATGTGAAGGATACTTGCTAAAAACTTCATGCAAAACCTGCTGATTGGAAGCCTTCATGGCCTGCATTTAACAAAGAGAGCCAAGAAATCATGTCTCTATGGAAGAACCCAYTGCAGCGGCTGAACCAAATCTGTTTAGCAAGGAACAACTTGAACTATTGAAAAAAAATATTTAGCCAACCATCATTAGCACCTCAATCCTCTTCATTCATTGGAACCGGATTTATAACTCAAAAAGGTAAGTCTGCAACTGCTTTGAGTATTAAGAAGGAGAAGAAAAGTCCATGGATTGTGAACTCTGGATGATTAGATCACATGACTGGAGATGAGTCGCTATTTAGCACCTTCACCCCTTGTCATGAGAATCTCACTATTAGAATTGTAAATAGTCTTCAAAAGTGATTTGTTCAGGATCCATCACAGTTTAAAAGAATTTCACTCTCAATTYGATTCTTCTGGTTCTAAATTTAGACTGCAGTTTATTATCTATCAATAAACTCACTCGGGAACATAATTGTGTTACTAAATTTCTTTCAAACTTGTGCGAATTTCAGGACTTAGATTCAGGGAAGACAATTGGCAATGCAAAGATGTACTCAGGGGTCTATCTTCTGAAGGTTTCATATCCTCAAGTGAAAGATTGCAAGTCTAATTATTTAGTAACTAGAAGTTCATTTCCTATTAGTCATTTTCCTAAGAAGAGCATAATAATGTTATGGCACTATAGGCTAGGGCATCCAAACTTTTTGTTCTCCAAAAATTGTTTCCTTCATTATTCAATGATAAGAATCCTTTAAAATTTAGTATGAAACTTGCCAACTCCCAATGCATGTCCGAAACGCTTATCTAGATCAATCTTGCAAAACATCCCAACCTTCTCCATGATTCACAATGATGTATGGGGTCCCTCTAGGGTCAAAACTACCACGGTTGCTCGCAGGTTTATAACATTTATTGATGATCACACAAAGTTTACCARCGTATTCCTCATGAAGGAAAAAATCAGAAGTAGGCTAAATTTTCAAAAATTTCAACTCAATGATTCAGACACATTTTCAAGCTAAAATTCAAGTATTTTGGTCAGATAATGCTAAAAATACTTCATGTCCACTCTCAATAACTACTTTTTAGAGCAAGAAATTTTTCATAAAAGCTCATGTGTGGACACTCCCCAACAAAACAGTATTGCAAAGAGGAAAAACCAGCACTTACTAGATGTTGCTCGTTCTCTCATGTTTTCCACAAATGTTTTTAAACAATATTAGAGTGAATCTATTCTCCTTACAACCTATTTTATCAATAGGATGCCCTTTCGAACCCTAAAGTTTCAAACTCCATGGTAGACTCTATTCAAATTAGATTCTCAAACTCATCTCATATCCAAAACTCCTTTCAAGGTATTTGGTTGTTCTACCTTTGTTTATATCCATAACTCTAGCAAGAGCAAACTTGATTCCAAAAGAAATTAAATGCATTTTCCTAGGATACTCTTCAAACCATAAAGTATACAAGTGTTATTCACCAACTACAAGAAAATACTATCACTCTATGGATGTCACATTTTCTGAATAGCCACCCTTTTATCCCAACTTGACATTTAGGGAGAGAACCAGCTCAAATAGGAATATTAACTGTGGGAAAGTGAAGCTAATGTCAAGAACCTAGATCTCTCCAAACATCTTCATATCTTCCTAGCAGTAACGATACTCAACCTGAAGCCATTCTCCTAGATACTTTCCTACAAAACATGACCCATAATTATTCCCCTTCCCCTTCTCTCCTAGATACTACACAAGACAGCAGTTATATTTATGCTCATTTGCGTATCTCCTATTCAAGAGTGCGAAGAGATCCAGAGGAAAAAAAAACCCTTAATACATCATGAGCAGATCCAGGAGTTAGACCATAGTCCAAGGCCGAATGAAGATCATCAAGTTAACTCTAGTTTTGAATCCTCTTCCAATGAGCTDATAGATGATGATATTAATTTGCTCATTGCAATAATGAAAGATGTTAGATCAAACATAAAGCATCTATATGTATATTTCTATCCTATCACGAATTATCATCCAAGTTYAAGGTATTAGTATTCAGTATTGATCAAATTTAGGTTCCCAACAATGTGAAAGAGGCTTTTCGATCACCAAATGGAAAGCAGCATTTTGGGATGAGATTCRAGCCTTGGAAAGAATAAGACTTTGGATATTATTGAATTATCAGGAAACGTCTTGTAGGATGCAATTGAATTTTTACTTTAAATATAGGATGAAGGGAGTGTGGACAAATTCAAACCTCACTTAGTTACTAAGGGCTTCACTCAATCTTATGGCAATGATTATGAAGAAACTTTTGCTCCAATAGCSAAACTAAACAGTGTCTGAGTCCTTCGGCTGCAAATCTACATTAGCCCTCTTCACTAACTAAATGTCAAGAATGCCTTTCTTAATGGAGACTTGTTTGAGAAAATGTATATGGATATATCTCATGGCTTTGAGAAACATGATACAAAAAATAAAGTGTTCAAACTCATAAGGTACCTATCCGAACTCAAGTAATCTCCAAAGGTTTGGTTTGACAGATTCACAAAGGTAGTTAAAAGGCATGGTTACTCTCAGTATCAAGTAGACCATACTCTATTTTTCAAATTATCTACTACAAGGAGGATTGCAATACTTATCGTGTATGTTGATGACAWAATCCTAACAGGGGATTGTGGTGAGGAAATAAACAGTATTAAAGCATTCCTAACAAAAGAGTTCGAGATCAAAGACTTATGAAACATCAAATACTTCTTAGGTATGGAAATAGCCAGGTCAAGAAAGGGAATCTTAATTTCTCAAAGAAAATACATGTTGAACCTTCTGCAAGAAATAGGAAAGACATGATGCAAGCCAGCAGACACTCCTATGGACTCAACGACAAAGTTAGGCCTAAAAAAAGAGAGCGCAACAGTTGATATGGACAGATGTCATCGTTTAGTGGGGAAACCGATCTATTTATCCCATACTAGATTTGATATTGGTTTTTCTGTCAGCATGGTAAGTCAACTCATGAACTCTCTAAATGAAGAGCACTGGAAGCAGTCTATCAATTTTTGAGATACTTAAAAAATGACTCTAGGTAAAGGATTATTTTTTGGGAAAACATCGAGCAAAAAATATTGAAATTTACTGTGATGCTAATGGGGTTGGATCAATAAAAGACCGAAGATCAACCTTAGGTTACTGTACCTATATATAGGAGAATTTGATGACATGGAGATGTAAAAAACAATTGATAGTTTCAAGAATCAATTCAGAGACCGAGTTTTGAGCTATGGCTCATGGAATATGCGAAGGAATGTGGCTAAGTAGACTTTTAAAGGAGTTGAATGTTTCAATAGAAACCTATGAAGATGTAATGTGACAATCAATCAAATATCTGCGTTGCCAAAGATCCACTACATCGTGAAAGGACGAAACATGTGGAGATCGATCGCCACTTCATAAAGRAAAGGGTAGAAGGGGGACAATCAAAGTTATTTACATGCCAACAAGTCTTTAAACAGTTGATATCCTTACTAAAGCTCTACCAAGATTTAAGTTTGAAGATTTGAAGTCCAAGCTTGGCTTAATTAATATTTATAGCCAAGATTGAGGGGGAGTGTAGAATATAATTATAGTATATTTATAGCCAATATAATTATGATTTGTTATTGATCTTATGCTGATTAGAYGCTTATTTTGTTTCCTTTTATTTGTAGAGTTAGATCTTTTCCTTTTATGTTTAGAGTTCCTTCATATATAAGTTGTTTTAAGTTGTAAGTTCTTCTTCAAGTAAATATGAATTTTATGCTCTCCGAGACTTGCGTTTCAAATGACTAATTATAGCATTAATAACCATATGTTCATTTTGCAATAGTTTACCTACTTGATTAATAACAAACAATATATTAACCAAATAACCATGCCAAATAAAAACTCAAAATCTATAAAGTCAAATAACAAACTCTTAGCATCTCTAAATGTTTCAGGGTCATCACACATTTCGATCAAGTTAGAATATGCATGCTTCGTTTGTGAGCTTGGAATCTTATTACTTTAATACTATTCACTCGACTTTCCTATCGTCGGTGATAGTGGTTTTAGTGTTAGACCTTCCATATTACCTTGCAAAAATTTTCATCATTTTGTAGAGATGAAAACAATACATATAAGCTGATAATGATATACACATGCAATTTGAAATGGTCTCTAATGTAACCATTTGAGCTATTTTACAAGCAATAGTTATCTTCTYATTCATGCATTTGAATTAAATATAAACATATATTGTGATATTATATTATAGGAATACTTGAAACKGTCTTATGTATATATACTGAAAATAGAAATGAGAACAACGAACTTTACCTTTCTTTATGGTATCGGAGTGCACATGTCATTCATCCCTTCCTCTCTTCCACTATTTTTCCCGTTGTAAAAATATAAGTTTTTGTTATCACATAGAATATTTGAATTTTGAATTCTTTCATACCTCATCAATATATATCATACGTTTAATTATTCCAAAGTTTGATTAATTTATAATACAAAGTTTTTATATTTTAAATATGTACTTGAGCTATCTTTAGATGAGGTATCCTAATATACTTGAATTATCTTTTTAGAAGCGGATGGTGGGCGAGCATATTGCGTGGGCTACTTGATTAGTGAGACACTACTTCAGCTTTGGTGTTGGAGAAATCTTCAACTATTTGAGCCAAATTTTGGATTGACAACCATCCGTATTCGAGTAAAAATACTTAGTTTAAGAGTTAGAAATATGTTAGGAGCTAGGGACCATGCTATTGCGGCTTTGGCCCTTCCTGTGTAAACTTTTGGTGATATTTTTATTCTTTGTAAATATATTTATTCATTCGCCTAAAAAACACCAATTTAAAGAAATGTCACTAACAACAAATCATAAATAAGTTGTTTTTACATTTTGCAATACCAAAACCATTTATAAAAAGCATAAACTAAACATTAATTCAAGGCTTCAAATGAAAAGCCACTAAATATGTAAAATATACGCTGCTGCTCCGGCTGATCCTCCTCATAAAAAATCTCCATGGCCTCCTCAGACTATTCAAAGTACCAGCAGCCATGAGTGAGTCAAAGCAATGCCAAAACTATTGCATAACATACTTCATTTCTAAATTATTTTTATCCACTAAGAGACAGATAAACACCTCAGCTTTGTCCACTGCCTGCTCATTTTCGCTCCCAACATCATCATTCTTTGTAATGCATAAACCTCTATTGTTTACCTCAAACTATTCATTGACATCAAATGCAGTAAATTCAATCGCTTTTCACTTCACATACAAYTGAACGATCAACCACCAAAATTGGTTTTCTTACATGAACAGATTTGCATAGAATAATCGAAAAAGATCAGGACAAGAAAATTCGTAAGAAAACAGGTTATCTGTTTGTTGTAGTTCAAATGGAGTTTTCAAATTTGATTGTTGAATTACACTTCATATTTAGATGGCCCTCCCAAGAATAGCAACTTGTTTCTCTAACTTGTATTTGTCCATAAAAATCGATGATTGAACAACTCTTTTTATCGAAGAAATGCGTTTGCCCATACAAATCGTTGCTATGGTAATTTGTGGCCTTATATGGTGCTAGCGATCCCAGTTGAGTTGGATATCTGAAATCGATAAGGTAATATTTAACAGTTAATTTATAAAATCTAAAAATATAGTTATTACGTGTATAACTTATATGAGTGATTAATAGATTGAAGACCATTTTACCAATTGGTGAAAATAAAAATCYATTTGACTGCTTGTTAATTGTATGTCCCAAAATCCTACAATCATGAGCACTTCCTTCCCATCATGTGTATACATAAACAAAATGCATGYCATGATCAATCACCGCAACAATGTTTTGAGTTACCTAATTTTTTCGATTTCAGTAGGTATCAATTCGAGTAGCGGGAGTCCAAGCAGAAATACACGCACTAATGTGATCCTACCATAATAAAATGTCCACACTATAAAATTTCTTTAAAAGCCATAAATATGTACAAATATTTTAACCAACATTATTTATTAAAATAGATGATTACCCAAAAATATCTTAAAAGTTCAAAAAATATCTATGATCGTAGAGGATTTGGGATGTTTTTTTATTCATGTTCCAATGATGCATGTAGTATAATGCAAGCTTAACCAACATCTGAGGCATAAGCCTTATGTGTCATCATCAATGTCAATGTGGTGGTTTCCTYTAGTTACACAATTCAAAAATATTTCAAAACTCTCAACAATATCAATGTTGCTATTTTTATTTTTGTATTCCCGAATATCCCTTCGCACCAATAAATTACATAGACAATGAAATATTATTTTTCCCATTCTAATGTTTTCCATTATTCTTGTAGGATTATCATTTGGCAACTCAATCCATTCTCTCCCATTGAAATGAGAATTCCTAACTACGTGGCTTTTTCTGGGGCTTAGAGATTGATTTATTTAGTTTAGACATATCTTCTGTATATTTTAGATCATTCCTATCATCCATATACATTTTCCATATCCAAAGTTACAAATGTAATAGCAATAATAAAAGAGATAATATTAGGAAAATATGATTATCCAAAACATTTCCTGATCTTTGTAGATATATAGAAACTACAACACAATGTTGGATACCAAATAGAAAATACATTTTAACCGAAAACACAATATGCATAATGTAGTAAACGTAACAATATCCAACAATTTCCAAGCATAGTACAATAAACAAAAATTGGCATGTGTTCCTTTTCTCTGTTGGCATGCATATATTGGATTCTTTACATAGATGTCGTTGGTATTTCAAAACAGTTATGGTTATTATGTTATCGAAGCCCAAGCTATAGAACCCAAAGCACTAGAATCATGAAACAACATTTTCATGTACTCATAATTCAGTAACCCTTGCTTCTTAAAAGCCATAACACCATCCTTGTCCTACATGYTTTTACACATAAATAAAAAATTTGATTTAACATTAGTGGAAAATATGAAATATGTATAACATATGGTAGATTTATGTTAAAATAAAATGACAATGTTGAGAATTTACCATACTTCATTGTTTCCACTATCAACGTGTAACTTGAATTTTTTGTGATTCTAAATCCAACCAGGCCCAGTGCTTAATCAAATAGAGTCTTAACTCCTAAAATTGAGGAGAAGAGATGTTGGAGAATTTAAAGATATATACGCATTGTGTTTTGATCAGTATGCAGGGGATATGTAGCATAAAAGTGTAGCAAGAAAATACACTAGAAGATCTCCAATTCTGGAACAATGATGTACTCTAAATCTTCTACGCTAGACCAATCAGAACACGATATGTATAATTAACGGTTTTAGATCTTTTAGTAGACTCTCTGCTACAATAATCAAAGCATGACATGTATAGATAGAGGAAAAAGAGGTGTTGGAAAAGTGAAGCATGTATACATATCGTACTTTGATTGGAGTAATAAAGTGTCTCGGGACGATGATAGAAGATCTTTAACCACAATGATGTCTTGGGGATAAATTAGAAACATACGGCAACTTTGTGCTTTGCTTATGTGACAGACCACTTAAATTAAGTTAGACTTGTCGATGTCGAGCTTGAATTTTAATATTTTTATAATTTTAAATTTGACTGCAAATTGTATATTTGAAGTTATAGACTTTAAAAAAATTAAAATAAATTAATATATTCTATGTGCCAAATATTTTTTATATTAATTATTATATAATTAAATTTATATAATCAAACATATTCCCAATTCTCATGGAATACTTGATGTTTGAGTTTGACTCATTAAAAATTTGCGTCTAACACCGGTTGATTAGTTTTTGAGCTAATCATTTTTGAACTCGGATAGTTCGAGAAAAAATTTCATTTATATATACCCTTATACATAGGTTAAATGTCTCACGATAATGAAGAGTTTCATAGTGATAAATTCATAATTTGTTGGCAATCAACAAGTTATATTTAGTTCAATCGAGTGTAATTTGTTAGCTTTTACATTTATCCAACCAATAAATTATAATTTAATTTTGTATTATAAGTGATTTCGTATAATGGATTTGATATAACTTATTGAATGTCAACAAATTAAGATCCGTCCACCATAAAACTACTCCTCATCAATTAATATCATGAGTTTGGTAAATGCAAATCTCATATTTATGTATACATCATATTTATTTAGAAAGGTAATTTTAATAATTTGGAGTGATTTTAATTTTAAATTTCATTTAATTATGATATCGTTTATAAACTCAACTTATATTTTAATATTTTAAATCATGAGTCAAATTATTAATTATTAAACTATTAATCCAACAATATCGTTTTCAATCTGCATCATACCTATACTTAGAAAGAAAAAGAAAGGATCTAACGTGGGATTCTTGTGCTGGCCAACAACCAAGCCATTCTTTTTGGTTGTGCGTGGCTGATTGCTCCGGCGACGGAGACTCGTAGCCCCACCACCTCTGATGTACAGACAGTCGCTATCCATGAACAGATGAAACCGTGGACAATATGTCCAGAGGAAGGAGATATGATCAGATAATGCATACAAAAAATATTATACATATATCCAAAACAAACAACTGAAACTGAAGATTTAAATTGAAGGCTTTCTTTGTCAATTTTGTTGTCCAATTATTCGCTGAGAAAAAAATAAAATTTGACAAAGACGTGGATTATTCGTATGGCCCCCACTATACCCAATTATATAGAGCTACTATGCAAAAGTAGTTGCGGAATATTTTATTAGAAAATAGAAAGTGATAAAATATGGAAATAATATTCTCCTCTATCCAATTAGTTTTATATCACAATATAAAAATGAGACTGGTATTACCTAATTTTTATTTATCTTTAATTGGCTGTAATTTTAATATTGACTCCTTCTCTTAAGCTTAAATGCATGTGAGTTTTAATTTTTTTAAAAAATCTAAAGTCATCAATTTTTGAACTTAGAATAAAAAGCCATATATAAAATAAATTCAAAAATTCAAATGAAGCGAGAAAATGAAATTTAGGGTTTTAAATTTATTTTTCAAA
Source organism: Rhazya stricta (assembly GCA_001752375.1). Taxonomy (NCBI): domain Eukaryota; kingdom Viridiplantae; phylum Streptophyta; class Magnoliopsida; order Gentianales; family Apocynaceae; genus Rhazya; species Rhazya stricta. The sequence continues at coordinate 5,404,653 of MEJB01000051.1, forward strand.
TGAAAAAAAATCTTTCATTGAGGATTCATTTGGATTCGAAAGCTACGATTGTAATTTATGGATGAAAACAAAATAAAATAAATTTATAAATGCATTTGGAGTACAGGATAAATCGAGCTAGGGGCTTCATTTTATTTGAATATTTGAATATAATAAATATATTTCTCGCGTATTCAATGTGATAGATCGATGAAGTCGGTCATGACCAATAGTCCGATAAATTTCTTTAGGAGTGAAGGAAATATTTAATAGATAAAAAGTTATTCTCTTCGTTCTTAAAAGTATATCAGAATAGATTAACAACTTGACTAAAAAACATGAACAACTAATTTTTTAGATTTTATGTACTTTTATTTTTTAATTTTTAGCTATGGAATTTTAATTAATTTTATACAAAATTTAAACACGTCTGAAAATGGAATTCGAGGAAGTAATTATCCGTCTTTTGATTACTCCTCTTTTATAATATTTAATAAATGAATTCTAATATTTCTAGTCAAAATTTCAACCCCAAATTTCGATTATCTCAATTCCAAGATTTAACTATCCAACTTTTTCTTATAAACAATACTTCATCAAAGTAAATATAATTTTCAAAGAACATTTCAACYAAAGCATTAATACATGTTGAAAATACAAGAATGACTTATGCTAATATTGATAAAAAAAAATTATTCAAAATAATGGTCATGAATTGAATTATTTAAAATTGAAAAAGAAAACTATAATAAATCCCCTCTTGATTTTATAGGATGATAAATATTTTTAAAAAAACCTTAAAGATAAATGAAAAATAAGCGAGGGAATAGTTCATTTTACATTTACCAAGAAAAGAGTTTCAATATTATCTTTATTTATATGTTTTGAACCTTAGGCCTTGTTCGTACAAAAATCAAAAGTGTATTTATTATATTTGACTACTTTTCTTATTTGTTCAAGAGACTCTGAGAGACCAAAAAGAGAGAAAGAGGAAATTTAATTAATTAATATTGGATGAGAGTAAATATAAGAGAGGGAAGAAAAGAGCATTTTAAGTACTAATTGAAAAAGGTCTTATTTTTAAGTATATTATTCTATATATATAAATTTAAAATGATTTATATTTTGAAATGAATAAAATATTATTTTAATTATATCCTAAATCATTCTTGTTTTGTTATGCAAATTATTAAATAATGGCAAGTATTGATGGAAGAAGAGATTTCTCATGAAAGTTGGACTTGGTTACGAAAGGTGTGGATAATGTGTCAAACTTTTCTTAATAACGTAAGAGAAGATGCTTTTATTCTTTTATAAGTGTTAAAATTGTTAAAAAAAAAGAGAATATATTATTTTAAAAGAGGATTAAATTGACTATTATACCCTTTAATATATTTTTAAACTTTTATATGATATGTAAAAAGTCCAAAAATAATTAAAAAAACAAGTTGAATAGTTATTTTAATTTGTGAGAAAATGGAGAATAATAATTAATATAATTAGATTAGCAAAAAAATAAGTTATGAGTTGAAGGATAAAATTATGAGTGTTTTAATTTTTTGTATTGATATGTATAAAGAGACATTTATTTAAGAATAAAAAAATGAATGTTTGTGATACTTATAAAAGAAATGAATGAGTATTTACAATATCAATGCCTTATTTAGGGCTAGTTCGGGATTAATACTAGGGAAAATGCTATGTTGTAAGGGAAAATTAATTAGGTTGTGTTCTATTTGCATTTCAGTTTTGAGTTTTCATATTAAAAAATATTTTCTATTTTCTATTTTGGATGGCGTTTTCAAATTCACTAAGGATTCTTTCGGTTTATTTATTTCTGAAAATTATTTTTGAAAAAAATTAAAAAATAAGTTTGGTTTAGAATTTTCAGCATAAATTTTTTTTTTTTTTGCTATTTTAATGAATGTGCTTGTGAATTAAATTGTAAGTACTATTAGTGAATATCATAATATTTTAAATTAAAAAATAAAAATWAAAATTAAGTGTTATATAATTAATTAGAAGTTTTTTTGATAATTAGTTAAAAAAAGTAAATAGAAAATACGTTTATGTTTTGACTTTATGAGGGTGTTTTGCTTGAAAATGCTAAATACAACAATTTTATTGTTTTGAGTTTTTAGTACAAAATTTTTTTCTGTTTTCGAAAATATATTTTTAAAAATATGAGAGATAACTCATTTTCATTCTTTTGAAAAATTGAAAATAGAAAACAATCCGTTGATAATATATCGTAAAGTATGTGTTGTCCCAATAAATAATTTATAAGATGTTTAGTAATATCGTTGATTAAAACCGTTTTAACATGAAAAATGACATAAAATGGTATCATATAATATAGTCATACTTATAAAGGATAAAAAATATAAATTAGTTTTTTAAATTTTAATTTGTTAAGAGTATTATAAATGAATATTTTATACAAAGTTAAAATATTTTATATTAATATTTGCAAATTTTCAATAGGTTAAAAATTATTTTTATTTAATTTAATTTGTTAAATATTTNTTTTAAATTAATATTAGGGTGTCAGTAATAATGATAAGGGTATTAAGTTAAAACTGAGTTAGTATTTGTTTCCTAAGAGTGTGGCTGGCTCTTGGAAAGCTTCATCTATACTTTCTCTTAAACCAGCTAAAACCATTTTTTTGCAATTTTTAATTTGCCAAATACTCGTGGAGCTGCTTTTGATTTTGATAAAGTAATCTCAAATACATTTTTAAATAGGTAAGATAATCGGCTGTCGAAGAAGAAACTTTTGATTGTTGGACTGAATAATATCTAAAATGTCCTATAATAAATAGGTCAAAGATCTTTTAATATATTCACGTCTGAATTATATTTTAACTTTTAATAATAGGAAAAAAAAAGTGCATTAAAATATCTCTTACAATTTAAAAAAAAATTAAGAAATGACTATGCTAACTAGTCTTCCTCACGCGCAGCTCTGGCGCTTGGCGAAAGCAGTTCTCCACGCCATTCCTTTGACAACAGAAAAACGTTGGCAGATAACTGGCAATTCCTCCTCTTCCATGTCGTACATATACGTATATTCCACTGTATATATAAGTCTGTGCATAGCAGTTGAGTTTCAGTTACCTCCATTCTCTTCTTTACTTGCCACAATACCCAAAGGTTTACTCTCAGAGCCCTACTAATTTCCACGCTGATGCTATTCTCGCAGCCGCAAGTGGTCCCGCCGCCGCCGTCGGATTGATCTSTCCGCCGTCTTCGCCATGACCGACTCCCAAACTTCCACGTCTTCTTCTTCCGACTTCTCTGGTTCTCTCGCTCCTCCGCCACCGGTACTGTTCACTTTAGTTGTCAAATTTTATGTATATTATGCATATGCACATGTATGTATGATGTTGGTTTAAGTTCATATTATCTTACTTTCTGCTTTTAATGTTTGAATAGGTTATTTTATGCTATTAAATGATGCATAATTGAGTTGTTTTTTCGGTGTGTGTGAATATTATGCATAAAAAGTTGCATTTCTGATTGCCTGGCGATCTGTGAATATGGCAAGCATGGTAGGCAAGTGTGTAATTCTTCTGTTAGCATAAAACTTATCCTGCAATACCGGCGGCACATATTCCTTTACTGATCTGGAGGTGGCAAGTCGTGGACTTTTTGTCTACACATGTCTCCATCTGATACACTTCATAAGATCCAAATTGATTCAGTTGGTCTACAGTATCACCCATATATTTTGTATTATTGAATTACTTCTCACCAGGGGGTTCGGTGGGGTTAAAGGGAAAAGCAAAACCCATGGATTTCCACCAACTATGAAAGTGGCTTAGATGATTGAAGTTAAATATGCTGTTTTCCCCCCTTCTTTGTGGGACGCTAGGGACATATCTATCCGTAAAGRTGATTTGTTTCATTGGAAATTTCTTCCACTTCATTGCAGAATGTCGTGCAGAGCCTAAATACAGATGGAAATCGTTCTATATCTCCAGAGATTTCACGACAATGGCGAGATTTGTTTTGGTTAGTTATATTTGTATCCCATTTGATTTTGGTAGGTTTTGTTCTCGGGGTAATAGGACTTAATAGGTTCAGGAAGAAGGATAGGCTCAACATTGATAAGTATACGATGGGATTTCTTGAGAATCAGCCTGGTTTGACAGAGGATTACTGGCCATTATATGCTCTGGCTGCTGGAGTTGGTACTATTCTTGCATGGATTTGGCTGTTGTTACTTGGTTCACGTGCAAGTGGAATGATGAAGGTATCAGTGCATATCTTGACTACTTATCTTGCAGTCATTAGTGTGTTGTGTTTTTGGAGTAAGCAGTTTTTCTGGGGAATCGCATTTGCCATTGGTGCTGCATTGCAGTTCTTGTATGTCATCTCTGTCATAGACAGGTAACTATCTTGGGCTTTTAAGTTTATGCATATGGCTTAGAGTATGGTTTCTCGATGAATGCTTATAATTGCAGAGATTCTTCTGCTGATCCAATTCAGACAAATTGCAAATTATGTTTTACTTTTAGATGTTAATCTCATAGTTTTATCATATATGTGCTGCTGCTGTCATCTAACAATTCGGAATCAGTCAAACCAAATCAATTGAGGCCAAAGTCAAGGAACTAAGAGGATCTATTTAAGCATGCATAAGTATTAGTTATATATTGAGCTTGCAAGTTACTCCTGTTTCATTACCTTAGTTTTACTTGGCTACTTGGAGCTTTTGATTCCTACAGAGTACCTTTTTGTCAAGTTATGCGTACAGTTATGCTAGATTATTACTGTATGTAAATGTTTTGTTTCAAATGCAATAAAAGGATTCAACAAATCATAATCGGTGCTCCAAAAAAACTTATCTTTCTAAATGTTTTCAAGGTCCCTTAACTTATTGAAATTTCCTTTCTGAACTTGAGTCACAATGAGTGATTTTTTATTGACAAAATTTGCTTCTCTAATTAGTTACAATAGCTGGAGTTGACACTTGAACAAGTACACTTTGGCGTTCTCAATCTACCAATTAAWACTCCACAAATTCAGGATTCCAATTGATTGGGTATAATGCCGAACTYGTGGGATTTAAGAAAAGATTCCCTCAAATGGATAGGTTGTTATATTCACTTCTTTGTCAAAGGAAGAATAAGTAAATTGTAATAAATAAATAAATAAAATCAGAATAAATTACTTTGCTGACCAAATTCATTCAGGATTCTTAATTCTTTCAAATGTTATATGATGTGAGTTTATGTTTCGGAATAATGTAAAAGTTTTACAAAGCAATGCTTGCTACAAAGTATTTACAGGAGAAACATAACCTGGTGATTTTGCTGCTGATTAGCACATTTCACTATGAATTACAGTTGGATGCTTTGTGCATACTTTGAATTATAAGTGCTTCACGTTGCTTATTTTCTAACAGCTTTTTACTTGAAATGCATTTTGTTGTTCTTGGTATTAGATAACAGGTAAGATTCCTTTATGTTTCACATGGAGGGGCCTTTGCTGATATTGTAAACTCTCTCTGCTCTTAGTTTGTCATGTCGATTCTGCTTATCAAAGAGTAACTGATATGTGAGCAATCTCTTGATAATAACGAACAAGATAAAATATCATTGGCTTTTACATATCAAGGTCTATTTGCCATTATGGCCAGATTACTTTGTCCATTCAGAATCCGACTCCTGGAAATGATTCATTCATCCAGTAATATCTTTAACTTCAAATCCTTGTCCATGATACTTATAAGCCATTCATACCAGATAAAAATTTCACCATACTATATGTGCTCTTCACAACCTTGCCAGTAACACTGTACTGTAGTACTCCTCTCTGTGTGGGTGCATATGCGTGTTGTTGACATTGTGGAATTATTTTACTATTGAACTTGTATTAACTCTTTTCGTTGACTCTTTGTTGTTTCCGCAGACTTCCATTTACCATGCTTGTGCTTCAAAGCGCCGTCAAAATGGTGTGGAATCTTCCTGAACTTATGGTAGTTTCATGTRTGTTTATGTTAGTCATGCTTCTATGGTTAGCACTGTGGTCCTTTGGAGTTGCTGGCGTTGTAGCTTTAAGCATTGGTGACGCTGGATGCTGGTGGCTTCTTGTGGTGAGCTGGCAAGTTTTTGCTCTTGTTTTTATATTGTGTATCAAATAGACAAAAGAAGATTCATACTCTTCAACTAGTGGAGAGTTGAGTTTGCAGTTGGTATGTACCCATGTCCCCAGACCATAGGCCAGGGGTTTAGGCCAGGGGTTCAATTCTCATCTCCATTTGTTGGGTATTATCTCCTTCCCTTTTCCTATATAGGTTGCCCCTACCAACCATCGAAAGGAAGGAGAGGAAAAAAAAAAAAAAAAAAAAAAAAGCACCTTCACCTAGTGATACAAATGACAGTTTTCTCTCAATGTACAGATTTTGTCAGTGAGCTTGTTCTGGACGGGAGCAGTTCTTTGTAATATTGTTCACGTAATAGTATCAGGAATGGTATTTCTTGTTCTCATTCATGGCGACCGAGATTCAGAATCAATGCCTCSCAAGCCACTTATGAGTTCTATGAGATATGCTGTCACAAAATCTTTTGGCAGCATATGCTATGGTTCACTCTTTACAGCTGCTATCAGGACATTGCGGTGGAAGGTAGGCTAACCATTGATTTTGTGGAAGTTTGAACATAGATCTACTGTCATTGTAGATAAAGTAGCTATGATTGATTACTAGATCCAATTTTATCTAACAGATTAGGGGATTCAGGTCAAAGATTGGCAACAATGAGTGTTTACTCTGCCTTGTAGATTTCCTTTTTCATCTGGTGGAGACTTTAGTTCGATTTTTTAACAAGTACGCCTATGTCCAGGTATTTCATTTTTTTACTATACAAGTCATATGGTCATTCATCTCTATTCTATGTTTGGTTATAGSATGGCCTTCGATGGCCAATCTCTTCCTAAGACCATTTGATGATTCTCCGCTTTTAATCACTGATGAAATTGCAGACAATATGCCTCGATACCCAATGATACATGTCTAGCCTTGCATCTAGTACCCTTTATCTATGAATATGGAAGAATGACATATCAAGACAATGAAACTTCCTTTTCCTATTAAGCCCGTTTGTATTTGTGATGAGGATATGTGACAATCAAAAGAAAGATGAGCCATAGATTCATTGGTTCTTCCCCCCCCCCCAACCACCCCCCCCTTCCTTACCAGGGTAACTTAGCTTGTACGCAACCAAGAAAATTGTTGGTTGTGTGCTTGTCGTTTTGACATTATATTCTTAGTGAGTAGTAGACTACTTCGAGAACTTTGCTGATCTTTTTGGCATATAGATTGCAGTTTATGGTAAAAACTTTAATCACTCAGCCAGAGATGCCTGGGAGTTATTCCAATCAACTGGTGTAGAATCTCTGGTTGCATATGATTGTTCGGGAGCTGTACTGTTGATGGGCACTACTGTTGGTGGGCTTATTGTTGGAACTTGCGCTGTAGTTTGGGCAAAGATTAAGTATCCAAACAGGATGATAATGGTGGGATCTACAGCCATGTTAATGGGAATGATCTTGGTAAGTTGCTGAAAGTTCGCCACTGAAAATGAATAACTCGAATTCATCGATGATGTCATGTTCCTTCCACTATTTTGAAGTGTGTTGACCTGTTCATTTTCTCAAAACATTTGATGATGATCCTTAGGAACTACCAAGTTAGTAAAGCACTTATGAGTGCATACTTGATTTTCAACCCTGTTAACAGATTTCTAGTATAGTATCATTAATGCATATCTAATTTCCAGGTTGGCTTGGCCATGGTGGTTGTGGAAAGTGCGGTGACCTCCATATACATTTGTTACGCGGAAGACCCTCTGCTGATACATAGATGGGATGCTGAATTCTTCAACCAAATATCGGAGAAACTTCATCAGCGCCTGCAACATAGAAGTGCAAGGGCGAGAGAAGTGCTTCATAGATTTGATAGTCAAACACAAGAGGCACTGTCTGCTTGAGTTTGTCCATTTGTACCTTACAGGCTAATTGTTCATATTGACTTCCATTTGTAAGATAAAGGAACCTTTTTCTTTCTTCTCCCCTGCGCTTTCTCTTATTTTGGTTCGCACAAATGGCTTTAGTAAGTTTGTCTGATAATTTAAATGTAAGGGTAGAAATTCCCTTAGAAACTTTTCATCTGTCAATCTTTTTAGTTTTTGTCCCTCAATCCTGTAGGAATCCTAGTGTTATCCTTCTTCCCGTTTGAAATCGYCCTTTGCGCTGCCCTGATGTAAAGGAAATTACAGACTTACCTCTAAAGTTGGCCAGCCAGTCAACAAAATCCTCTGATATGTGTCCAAGTTTGAGTCGGAATGGGTAGTTGTTGCAGCAGGTCCGCTGGTGACGTCTTTTAAGGCATTGGCAAGTCTCACATTTTCGGATATGAACCTTCAGCCATTTTGTCCAATAAAAGGTGGGCCTCATGTGCTGTACAATTTTGTTTTACCCTTCGTGAGTCCTGGAGTCCATTTCTCTCAGGGTAGCAGGAATTTAACGGTAATCCTTCTACAGTTCTCGAATAGCAAAACCCGCTTCGTAGACCCAGGACTCAACTTGCTTACTTTTAGGCTTAGAAACATGGGGAGCCTGTTTCTGTTGATCTCCTATCGATCGGCTAAAATGCTACTAACTAGTCTTAATAAAACGTGTTTGAATTTCTACATACTCGACCGATAAGCCACCGAATCTGTAGATTTTAAATACTCGAGTTACTAACAAAGCTCCCAATTTTGGCTGAAGTGCCATTAAATCAAGATCCTGAATACTCGAGTTACTTAGAAAGCTCCCAGTTTAGGGTGGAATGCCACTAAATCAAGTTCGGTACTGGGAGAAGCGAGGGTGAAGAATTTGCAACAATACGATGCAAAGCAATCCAAACTGCATTAATCTTCCATTGAGATTAAAATGCAAAGAAAAACTGATGTTGGTAAACCTAAAATTGAGAGCTGTGTAAGAACTGAAGCTGCTCCCTATACAAGATTCAAGTTGAAGAAACCGGCCATGAAGTAGATTTGTAGGATGATATCGTGTCCATCTTTCACTCCTCGACGTCCAAATATTACAAAACTTGCCCCAGCTTCAARAGGTATCTTAGTACTCTCGTCAACCTTGCCGGGGACAACTTCTACTACAGACTTAATTTCAGCGAACTGAACTAACAAAAACTAGCAAAAAGTTTTAATCTCGCCTTATGCATACATAAAACAGCATCAAAGAGAGCCATAACCGATCCAGCTATGCAGCCTGGCAAACCATCTTTCAGAATACTAAAAGATACCAAATTAAGTTGTAAAGAAGATACTGATGGGTACCCCGTAGAGTACCACAATTTTCAGGGTTCTACACTCTCTATGACTAACATATATTAAAGGCTGAGTGATTACTACGAGAAACAGTGTATACTTCAATATCATATCACATAGTTCTACGTATTATGAAAGCATAATCTCGGAATTCAACACAATTCGTAGAGAATCAAGAGATAAATTGTGTTGAACCCAAATCCTAAACCTAGTCAATCTGTTGATCCCTCCTGCAAAGTTATGAAAATCACTTCTGGCCATCGCCTGGTTCAGTAGTGGAAGCTTCCTTGATCTCAGCACCAGCATCCTCCTGAGAGCAGAATATGGAAAAATATGTTTCATGCATATGTATAATGAAGATTGAATGTGTCCACTTGTTAAGCATTCCTGCGTGTATCAGAGAGAAAGCGGGGAGAGGGAGAACAGGAGCACAAGGATATTACCGGCACATCTGAAGTCCACAAAGTCAAATTGTCACGGAGAAGTTGCATGATGAGTGTGCTATCTTTGTAGGATTCTTCACCCAATGTGTCCAGCTCAGATATAGCTTCATCAAAAGCCTGTGACCAGTGAACAGTTAAGACTAAGAAAAGTACTTTGCTCGTAGTATATCACCTGAATGGAACAATTTGCCGTCTAAATTAAGCTTACATCCAGAGCAAATTCCAGAATTACATCTGCGTACAAACTATTACAGCCCAACTTATGAAAAGTTTCGACCCAAGTTAATAACTAATGAAACCATTATTCTATGTTATGTTACACTGCTCGAAGATTGATATTAGACATTCCACCAATGAAACCAAGCACGAATAACCATATCCACTTCCATCACTAATAGGTTTCTTATTGGCAAACAAAGCAGTGAATGTTTAAGCAAGAGATAGGACCGGTGCAAGTGCTGTGCTCAAATAAAGAAATGGAWTAAGACAGCTTACTGTACCACTCTGCCGTTCAAAAGAATCACATGGGGCAAGATTTCTACTCCACAAGAAGCATGAAATATTCAAATCACCTACCACACCCAAGTATAAGAGATTCCATTTTYTGTCACATCATTAGACTACACTTTGTCTTTACCAAGATTTACCCACGTACATCAAGTTTTCATTATCAAAGAGCGACATCAAGAACCAGTAGTGCCAAGCATATCTGTAAGCAAACTCTTGCTCATTTATAACACCAACAGCTCATGAAACTTTTGATTGGAAAAACAATTATCATACAACATAATGGAAGGGTAACTATGGACATTGGTGCAGAATCTGTAACACCAATAACTGAAACCGACCTGTTTTGCAAGAGCACAAGCACGATCAGGCGAGTTCAGTATCTCATAATAGAACACAGAGAAGTTAAGTGCAAGACCTAGCCTTATGGGATGTGTTGGGGGCAGCTCAGCCAGTGCAATGTCCTACAACAAAGACAACATGAGAAATAAATAAACAGAAGCAGTATCTAAATATAAAGACTTCTAGAACCAGAAAAGAAGAATGAAAGGTGCATCGAGAACCAACCTGAGCAGATTTGTAAGCAACTAGTGTGTTCTCAGCAGCTTCCTTCCTCTCGGCTCCAGTCTTGAACTCAGCTAAATATCTATGATAATCACCTTTCATCTTCAGATAAAACACTTTTGACTCTGCCGTACTGGCTAAGGGTATGAGATGTGAGTCCAGAAGTCGCAATATCCCATCACATATTTTTGTGAGCTCAGCCTCAATTTTTCCCCTATAATCCTTAATAATTACCACGTGTTCTTCATTCCCACGGCTCTCTTCCTTTTGCTCAATAGAGGAGATAATTCGCCAGGAAGCTCTCCTAGCGCCAATAACATTCTTGTAGGCTACAGAAAGCAGATTTCTTTCCTCCACAGTAAGTTCTTCAGCATCTGTCCCCTTGGCCACTTTTTCCATGAATTCAACCATTTCTTCGTACCTCTCAGCCTGCTCAGCCAACTTCGCCATGTAGACATTCTCTTCACGAGATGATTCAGTCGGCACCATATTTCCTGGTCAAACTTAAGTCTTATCCTGCGTCAGACTCTTCCATCCCTCAGTTCAACAGAAACCAATATCCACTCAAGAATCAAGACTAATATGATGTTTGAAAACTAAGCACGTAAAATTGCAGAACATAAACATTATTTTGAACGATTTTATTAGCACGAAACAATTATGGATCACAATTACTATCTATCAACTCTTTACCATTTTGGAAAAATATTAGACTCAGCACCAAAGACTTCAAACGTGCCATGGAATGATTCCGGAGCGCATTTCAAGACAAGAAAAAGCAGAAGACTACAATCTATCAGACACCAGCAAGAGACTTATTCACTCTTTTAGCAGTTAATATCTCTCGTAAGCTTTATACAATTAGTCAAGTGGACAACTCCAAAAATTTAAGAACTGCATTAGATTCTTGCTTGTAAGATGCAAAAACCATACTATTCCCGTAACTAAAAATGAAGTTAGAAAACTGTCGTTGGGATGTTCTCGTTAGCAATCAGAATAAGAATCGTGGCAACCCAGAGGAGCTCTCCAAATATGACAAGCCTTTCACTGCCTGGCCACTGAATGTCAAAAGAGTATGGAACAGGACACCTTGAGGCAAATGCACACAAACACTTTCTTGGTTTACAACCTACTAATAATGCCTTAACAGACCGTTGCTTTGGTTTTCAAGATTCATAAACCTCCATAAGTCCTATAATCGAGACTCTGTAAGTTTCTGAAGCCTCCTTATTAGCATCTCTTCGTCTCTTTTTCTTATCGTCCCTTATTACAACCCTCTTGAAAATTAAAACACTACAAGATAGGGATAATACAAATACAAACAATAAAGAACTGTAGAGAAAATTTCTGATGATCCAAATTTTAAAGATGTTATTTAGCTCCAACAACCATGTCGCCTCACTCCTGCAACCCGTAATAACCATCTGGCTTTACCCATCAGACTAAAAAGAGCAAGTTAAAACATCAAACTAAATAGATCTAACATGAAAAAGCCGATACAACATTTCCTTCTGCTTCATCAGAAGCTACAACTAATATCGATTATCCACAGACAAAAACTACTGGTTTGCATCAAATTTTCATCCAAAACCAAACAAAGGGTACAAGTAAAACATACTAAAGATCTCAACTTTATACCAAAAAAGGAGTAATAACTGAAAATAAATAAAAGAATAGCAAGTTATGATGCATGAATTAGTACCTTTTCTACTGATTGAAAGCAAGAGATTAAACAAACCAACTTTTCAATGTTGCCAAGAAGAAGAAGAAGAAGATGATGCTCCGGAAGTGGTGACAACAAATAAAGCGAAATAATATTAAATGTTGTAACTTGTAAGAGATGGAAGAGTCAAGCATATTTCCAGTCAAACAAGGAGATTAGTGCTGATTAAAGTTTTATACGAGTGTTTTGGATCTCGACACGTGGTTTTGATTAGAAATCCATCGTCGCGCCACGTGCGGGAAGCAACATCTGGTGGAATTCAATATTGGTTTTGGCAATTGGGATAGTGTTTGGTGCCTCGGAAGTAGGGTTGTTTGGTTCTAAAATTGATTTTTAATTAGAATTTCTTAACGCCAAAATTAATTCCATACTAAATTTAAGAACTACAATAACTTCTATTTCATATTTCCAGAATAATATATATTTTCAGAACAATATGATATTTGATGATTGAAAAATAATTAATTATTGTATGTTTTAGGTGTACGTAATTTTTTTAAATTAACRTTATTTTAATTTTATTCTCTTATAGRATAATTTTGAAATTTCGTGTGTAGAGTCAGACCAAATATATAATGCAAGTAAAATATTTTATTTATTAAGTTTACATCGTGAAAAGGAACATACGAACAAATTGAGTCATATTTTTTATATTTACTTTTAAGTAACTAATTAACTATTGCATTAACTTGTTTATTTTTTTATTCTTTGTTTATTATCTCTTTCATATAATTCATGGTATTGTTTCCATTAATATATATTTTATCGTACTGAATCAATGTAATCAAAAAGTAAYCATTTGATATTTAGAATGATTTGAATTGATTTTAAAAATTTTAAATTAAAGTTATTGATTTAATTTAAAAAAAATCTAAATACCTTACCTATGCATATATAGCCTCTCTTTCCCACAAACACAAGTATATTCTCTCTCACTTTCTTTGACACACACTTTCATGCATACTCATAACATACAAGCAAAATCTTTTTTTACACAAACAGAATTAGAGAGATGTGCTCTCAAGTTAGTGAGTTAACAGGTGTTGGTTACTTCCCAAACCCCTTTTTCCTTCTATTTCCTTTTTTTCCATGGTCAAGAAAAACTATGCTCGAGGTTTGCTTGTGTCGAACACTTCTGAACAAATTTCTACTCCCTTGAGTTCACCACTTCTGACCAATGATGATCAGTAGCTTAGATCCCTCTTGGGTCATCTGTGGACCTTTCTCTAAATGAGACCCTCCCTAATCTCAATCTTGTGTGGGMATTCGTGATGGGATTACTGGATGCCATTTCTGGCAATGCTTCTTCTATTCCACAAAATATCCTTCAACTCCTACATTTTGTTAATTCCTCCATGGAGCATATTTTAGATGAACCAGCTAAGGTACTAAAGTCACCTCCTATGTCCTAGATATTGGGTGATTATGATACAGAAATATGAACAAGTCAAGTTTCAGCAAAGGGGAAAGGTAATTAAGAAGGGGTCACTACTAAATGACCCTAGTCTAGTCTTTTTCGTGAGAATAAGAATCTCAACAAGGGTCTTAAACTCTGTTTTGATGAAGAAAATGAGAACATGCTCACTTTGGAAGAAGAGAGTGTTGATGACATAAAGGAATATTGAGGCTATTGTCTCATTGGATATRTTGCAGGCAAATTTCTATGCAAGAATGCTTTGATTGATCTTTGCAATACCTGGAAAGTCAGTTATAAGCCCTTTATGCATTCAAGTGGTCGGCTGCTCTTCAAGTTTGATTATAGAGTAGACAAGAATTTAGGGGACCTCACTCAAATTTTGGCAAATCATTACTTCTAAAGATCATGCTCCATGACTTCGTTTTTCCAGAATATTAAATCTGTACTATGCCTTTGTGGATTATTCTAGGCTTGCCTTTATATTGCTGGACATTGAAGGCGCTCAGYAAAATTGTATCCGGGGTTGAAATCTCGGTCTCAGCAAATATGTTGACTGCCCCAAAGGAGAGATTGTCTGATGCTCGGCTGTGAGGTGGATGTGTCTTAGAAGCTTACCAACAAAGCGTGCTTCACACTAGGCACCCTCTAGAGAGATGAAAGCTCAAAAAGAGTGCCTATGAATACGAACGGAAGTACAGTCTGGGTGTCTTTGGGCATTCATCAATTAACTATAAAATACAAAACTTTACTAAGGTTGTGGTAGCTAAGCCAATTGATGGGATGCAAGGGCTGCACTAGTAGTAGGCACGAGATAGCAATTAGTTGAACCAATGGAAGGCCAGGAAGAGCAAGCAACTGAATAGCATAATCATTTAATAAATAACACCCTTAGCACAAGTGGAACTGGTCAACTTCTCACAGAAAACTCGAGGAAAGACTACCGATGGCCAGCCAATCGACAACACATTGATTACTGACAGCAGACATAAAATTGTACCAAGCGATGTACAAATGCAAGAGGTGCAACCTAATGAATTCATTCAATTGACCAGACCAAAGAAGAAAATTTAAGCCCAGCGAGTGGATGATGCCAATACTGTGGAAAGGGGCAAGCGAGATATGCTATGGGCGACAAARCCATTAAAATGGGACTAACATCGAGTCACAAATTGTGACTGCTATAAGCCGAGGGTTAAACCGAGGAGGAACAGAAGGGTAGAGCCCCTCCATTTCCGTTTAATGACTATTGTCAATTGGAACATCAAGACTTTTATCAAGCCCTCGAAGCAAAATAGGATCGTTAGAAAGAAAAACGTTGATATTATGGCAATTTTAAAAACCAAACTCCAACAGTCTTAGACCTCATCTATCACGAGGAATAAATTTTGGAGGTCAGGATCTTTTAGACAACTTTCATATCATCATTGCTGGATGAGTTTTGATGATTTAGAACCCAAGTAAAGTCTCTTTTGAGTTGATGCCTGTTACTTCACAAGTCATCCGTTGTCGTGTTGTTTGCAAGGTAACCCATCATACTTTCCTTGTGAGCTTTGTATGTGGCTTTCATACAGTTGCTAGTAGAAGGCTCTTGTGGACAGACTTGAAGGATTATGCCCTAATCACCAAGATTCATGGTTAGTTTTGAGAGATTTTAATAGTATTTTCTTTGAAGAAGATAAATGCAATGGGCCCCATCACGAATTATAAAACTAGCTAAATGCTGCTTAAATACGAAACTTATTGATTTTCCGTGACAATAATATTTCTTTACTTGGTCTAATAACACTGTTTGGTCCAAGTTGGATCGTGCAGTGGTTAATCCCAACTGGTTCTAATCCTAGGTTTTAGGGACTCACAAACTTTACACCGTCAGGTTGTCTATACGGCCATTCTACATGCATCATGATCTGATCCAGCAACATAACACTCCCAATAAACCATTTAAGTTCTTCAATATGTGGACCGAACATGTTGACTTCCTTAATATTGTTATGAATGTTTGGAGCCAAGATTTAGGACACTAAACAGTTTTAGTTTTGCAGARAGTTGAAGTTACTGGAACCAGCTTTGAAACGACTCAACTATAGAAATTTTTCTTAGATATTGGCTAGGGCTAATAAAGCTAAACATGAACTGGAAATGGCTCTACTGTTTGTCCGAAAATAGCTATATAATGAGATTTTGTTGTCCATGATTGAGATCTCAAGAATTGGGCTTCGAAGTTAGAAGCTGAAAGAAATTTCTATTTAGCAGTAAGTCAAACTTTTCAGTTTAAGGAGTGTGACAAATGTACCAAATATTTTCRTGCGATTGTGAAAAGGAATGCCAAGAAGAACCAAATCACCTYCCTTAGGAGAGAAGATGGTTCTTTGAATTCTTCCCATGAGCAAGTAGCCAGTGAGATTATCACTTTCTATAGATAGATTTTGGGTACTGCTGTGATTTGCAACCCGACTAATAAGGAGGTACTAGATGTGAGACGAAAAGTTTTAGCCGGTCAGACTATTTTACTCGCTAGAAAGATATTGGAACAAGAGATCAATGTTGCATTTAGATGGCTGCTTAAATGAAGATATTTGGTCTAATGAAAAATTAAAAATTTTTAAAATTCAAATTTTTACTTTGAGTTCAAAAATATTTTAGATTAAAATATCATTTGGATGGAAAAATAGCTCTTCTCCAATTACTAAACATTACTATACCCACTATCTTTATTTTCTTTCTCTTCTCATTTTTCCCTTTGTACATCTCTCTCTTCTCCCCGATCTAGTTCGTCGTGTTTTTAGTTGTAGGTCATTTCCTCCCTGAGATCTTAGCTAAGAGATCCAATCAATGGTTGTTCCACCCGCTAGAGTTCGAGCCGATTATGATTATCTCATAAAACTCCTCGTGATTGGCAATAGCGATGCATTTTCTGTTATTCCCGTTTCTCTATTTACGTTTTTTCACCTTATAGTCTATATTATTTAATGTGTTTATAAATTAGATTTGGAATGGGTGTTCACCAAGTCCTAATGGGTATTCTTCTCTTTTCTAGGAAAGCTTGACAGATTGYTGGCTACTCAGTTATTCAAGCATGCAAGGAATCCTTCAACATTGCTCCCTCTCTAASCAACTCAACCACATGGCCATTGCCTTAATTACTAGGGCAGACCATCCACCCTCGGTTGGTGATTATCGTCACGTAGCTTGCTGCAATGTAATTTATAAGGTCATTTAAAAAGTTTTAGCAGCAAGGTTAGCAGAAGTCTTAGGCTCCTTAGTGAATRCTCCTCTGTTTTTTAATAAGTGTCCCAAGTGCCCAACTTTCTTGTTTTCAAATAAGTGTCTCTTTGCACATTTCAATACCAAATTTTCAAAAAGTTTCAATTTTACCCTTCATCTTTTTTTTTTTTCTTTCTAAATCCAGTGATATTAATTACTGTTCTTCATTTTCTCACAAATTAAAATGACTCTTCAATTCAAATGGAGTATTACTCCATAAATGAACCAATTTCCAAAAAGGTACTCCAAGCATATTTGCTTCTATGTTTAATTATTCCTTATAATCTGTTCTTTTGCCAATAAATGGAGTAGTCTTCTATATAATCATGTTGATACACATACCACTTGAAGGTTTGAGAATATAATAAGGGGTACATTACTTAATTTAATCTTCTCTTAAATTAGTGTGTCCCTCTCACTTASGACACTTATTAGAGAACACATGGAGTAAATCACATTTGGCTTTGTGGAGGGCTAGAGTATGACAGAGAACATCCATTTAACCCCAAAGCTGCTTAGGAAATATAACTAAAACTAGGCCTTCCCCAAATATTTGATCAAGATAGAACTTGGGAAGGCTTACGACCCAAATAATTAGATATTTTTTGCCAAGCTTTAGGAGGGAATTGGTATCTATACGATTTTTTTCGATTAGATCATGGAGTGTGTCTCTAACACCTCATATTCATTATCTCGCTTTGGTTGTTTTTATGGATTCTTCAAAGGTACAAAAGGTCTTAGATAGGGGGCCTTATTTCCCCTCGCTCTCTATCTTATGCCTTGAATATTTTTTCAAGCGAGTCTAGCCACAACTAACTCACATTTCAACTCCCATCCCAAGTTCTCCAAACTTAGGATTACTTATCTAGTCTTTGTCGATGACTAGATGTTATTTGCTAGGGAGGACAACACTTCTGTTAGTACACTCATGAATTGTTTGGWGCAGTTTAGGGCAGTATCAGGATTGAATATGAATATCTTGAAGTTCAACTTTTACACGATTAGAATATTTGGTCAAAAATTGGAAGCCAAGCCCTCACTGAATTTCAGTATGGTACAATGTCCTTTAGATACTTGGCATTCCCTTGGTAGTAGAAAACTTGAAGATCATGTACTATCGAGCATTGATTGTACGATAGCTACCTATATTAACTCATGGTCAACTAACCCTCCATCTTATGCAGGTGGAAAGAAACTAATTAGAGAGGTCCTCCAAGGAGTTGTAGTGCTTTTGGTTGCCTATTTGTTTAGAGAGAAGATGAAAGGATAAAGAATAAAGTACAAAAAAACGACCATGCTGTATCATTGATATTGTGTTATGAATAATAACCCCAAACTTCTCATTTTAAAATTTAATGAATTCTAGAAAAAAAAAAAAAAAGACTAAGTTTAGGAGCAAATGTTATTGTTTACTCGATTTAAATTTCAATCGAATTTACCTGTATGATTCTCTTCATGTCCTTCAAACAAAGAAATTGGATTATTTAATGACTCCATGCAGATTCTAAAGTTTCACCAAATAAAATAATTGAACCATTTATATTTATAATCCTTTGAACTCCAACTCCATGGAATTCCAATTCCAAGAACCAAGCATAGCTTTGGAGTTTCATTTTGATTTTGAGAATCAAATTAAAGGGGGTTTTGGCCTCATCAATGGTCCTATTTTGAAACCCCATCAATTATGACCTTAATGTATTCTTGGCCTAAACTAAATGTATTAGATGCAAGATTTAGAAAAATGAAAAAAAAATCAGTATATTCCTTTCCCTCGCTCTTTTCTTCCTCTATCCTAATACCCTTTTCCATCACTAGTAAGAACTATAGTCTTTTTAAAGTATACATATAGGGATTCGTGGAATTTCTATGCATTGTGTTAGGGGCACATTGAAATGTTCGGGTACTTAGGCAAGGGACAAGTAAGGGGACAATAGCACCGCTCGCCAACTAGCCTGAGCAAGGCTGTAAGGGTGAGTGAATTCGAAAGGGAGCAGCCTTCCATCAGTATAGTAGCCATTTAGTGGTGATTTTGTCTCATCGGCATTTGGAAGGTCTCTCGGCATGGCATGCCTCCTTTCTTTACTTTTTGATTCCACTGTGGAATAGAGTTTGGGCTAAAGTGCCGATGAATAAACAAAGTGATGTTATCAACTTAATAAAAAGAAGTCCAGGCAAACTCACAAACAGCTCCTAGGCTAGGAAAAAGGCTAGAGGCTACGAGGGATTGCCTTAGACGCAATAGCTTATTTGAATACCTTTTTTCTACCACGTAAATATCGATGGGACACAAGAGAACCAAGACAACTATTCCTCAGTGGGAAGGGAAAAAGCAAGATACAACCTTGCTTTACTTGGTCAACAAGCCAGGTTTGACGGAATTTGATTGAATGAACTTTCCTATAAGAAGAAGGGATATGATTAAGGTCGAATGGACTGATTCATAAGATTGCTTACTACCTTATGGGACCCAAAATCATCTGATAAAGGAGCCTAAATTAGGTWGAGTCCTCTTAGGTGCCGATGAGCACATTGAACTAGATTTCCCAAGCTATTGAAATTCTCAAATCCCTAAGTGTTGGGAAATAGCGGACTTTCTTCCTTTTGAGGTATACTAGAATAAATCAACCAGGGTAGCTAAAGTTTGAATCGTTTATCTCCTTAGAGTGAAGTGTTGTATTAGGTGCTGGAGATGCAGCACAATAATTTTAATCGTACTCAGCGGAGCTCACACTTTTTCAGTGCCGCCTGTATAAGTCTGCTAATTTTCTTCTTGTTGTATCTCATCAATATGATAGATTGATTTACCTCCTTGTGGTTAGTAGAGAACAACCATCGGACCTCAATCATTCATAAGAAATCAAAATTCATCAAACATTCTTTTTGAGCCATCATATGCACTGGTTTGATAGCCAGSCTTGGAATATACTTGATATYTKGAACACCAATTTCCCTTGTCTTGATCTTAATACTCTACACAATATTCCCAAGAGGGGAGAGATTGAACTCTTCTTTTTGCAGCTTTAGAAGAGCTACCATGCAATCTGTTTCCATCGAGAACACATCTAATTCCAAATCTGCAGCAAGTTGAAGACCCTTGGTTATAGCAGCAAGCTCAACATGTGCCACACACCTTGTATCAACTATCAGAYCAACCATTGCTACTCCAATTTTCCCATTTTCATCACTTGTCACTACTCGCAATCAATTCTCGTTGGAGAACAAGAGCCATCGACATTCACCTTGACTCTCGTACTTAGCGGCTCCCATCTWGTTGGGTTTACCTTGTCAAYATCATCATTCAAACCATCTCCCTTCATGGCACTTTGGAATTCTAGGAAGCGATTCTTGGCAAAAGAAAGTATATTTTCCTCAGAAATCCGGTGATCCTCAAAATAAGTTTGTTTCTGGAATGCCAAATTCCCCACATAATGACCAAGATTAGTTGCATATCATTTCCTAATACCACTTGACTATTTGTAATAAAATGAACAAGCATTTCCTTTGGAAACTTTACTCCTCCCAAAGTCCACTCTATCCCCAGGTTAGCCTTCCTCTACATATTTGTTGCATAAGCACACTAAAAAAATAAAAGTGCCTCAGTTTCCATCTTCCCTTTGCAAAAGGAACAGTGAACCCACTCAACATGAAGGTATTTGGATAGGTTTTCTTTCGAAGGGATAATTTGATGACATAATTTCGTGTCCAAACCTTGACTTTCGACGATACCTAAATTTTCCATAGTCTTGCCTAGAAAGAGTCAACATATGCAGCTAAGGCAGAAGAATTTTGGCCCCTCTCCCTGCAAATGATCAAGAAAATCCATGCCCATCCTATAAACTTATTGCACCAAGTAATTTCTAGATGCTTCATAATGCCATATCATGATGTCCTTAAATGTTCTTTTGGGAGAGGAATTCTGCAAATTTCCTCGATATCTCTATGTATGAAAAGGCCTTCTAAGACATCTAAGTTCAATCTCTACGGCTCAAGC
The DNA here is from genome assembly GCA_001752375.1 of Rhazya stricta. Classification (NCBI taxonomy): domain Eukaryota; kingdom Viridiplantae; phylum Streptophyta; class Magnoliopsida; order Gentianales; family Apocynaceae; genus Rhazya; species Rhazya stricta. The sequence goes on from MEJB01000051.1 coordinate 5,425,879, forward strand.
ACAATAAGCCCACGCACATTCGTATCATAATGTAGAAAGAGATTTCTAGATATGATTTGGAATCCGTAAGGTATTGATAACCAAGCTTGCCCCATGTACTAACCCTACTCCCATCACCTATCCTCCACCTATGCTCCTACCCTAAAAACTCTCTTTCTTCCTAAATATTCCTCCATACAAAAGATGTTTCCTGATCAAGCTCGGACTGAAAAATATTAGACACGGGATAATATTTGGCTTTTAGAACCCTTCCTACCAATGAATTGGGATATTCTATTAACCGCCAACCTTGTTTGGTGAGCAAGGCAAAATTGAAGGTTTCTATATTTCTAAAATCCATACTCCCATTGCCTTTAGTTTACAAAGAGATTCCCAACTCGCCAATATAAATTTCCCCACCAAAATCTCCAAACAAATAAGTAATATCACTACATAGGCTACTAGGCAATAGAAAACATGACATAGCATAAGTAGGTATTGCTTGGATAATAGACTTTATAAGCACCTCTTTAGCAGCTTGGGGTAACAGTTTCTCCTTCCACCACTCGTTTTCTTCTGAGAATATATCTTTCTTGGACTGCTTGATAAGATAAGGGAGCCCCAAGTACTTGCCTCCCCCATCACACTCCATGATGCTCATCTCCCTGCACATTGTTTGCCTAAAAAATTATTTCTATCCTCTTATCAAATAAAACTGAAGATTTATGAAGGTTTATCAATTGACCAGATGCCTTCTGATATTAAGATAAGACCTCTATCATGGTTTTTGCATTAACTTATGAGACCTGTAAAATGAGTCGGCTATCATCAGCAAATTACAAGTTTGTAAGTTTGGATCTAGTTTTCTCCATTTGGAGGCCCTTAGATCTCCCCTATGACAAGTCTCATTTAGGAGGCTTGAGTTCTATACATAAAACAAAAAGAAATAGAGATAGTCTCCTGTATGATGCCTCTCCTATGTCGAAAAGATTCAGTAGGTTCTCCATTGTCCAAAATCTGAAAGGAGATAAATTCGACAAAACGCATGATAACACTGCACATATTCACTAAATCTCCAAATGTTTGATCATCCATCCTACGTACTCCAATCTACCCGATCATAGACTTTACTCATATCAAGCTTCAAAGCATATTTGGTAATCTCCCTTTCTCATTCTTGAGCCAATGAATGCCTTGATTGCAATTATGGCATTATCTGTGATTAGCCAATCTTTTTTAAAAGCACTTTGTGTCTCCTCAATCACATAAAAAAAAATAGTGTGAAATCTATTAGTAATAGTCTTGGATACAATTTTATGGATCACATTGCATAGACTAGTCAATCTGTAATCTAACACAATTTTTGGGCTTTTTATTTTGGGTAAAGAGTAGATATCAAATGAAAATTTAACTAATTAACGCTTATTTACAAAAAAATAATTAACTAAATAAATCTTCAATAGAGAGAGATTGACCATCACATAGATAGGTTGAAATTTAAATAAATCAAACAAACTTGCAAGTATATTCATACCCTAAACAAATAATCCAAAGAAACAACACTTAGAGCACCAGCACCATATCACGAAAACATTTACATACATGTAGATTGGAGATTTTCTAATAGACTCTTTTGCTAAACTTCCATGTTCTCACCCTCTATATATATACTAATTAGTGTATGATGTCTATGTATTCTTAATTCTTAAAGTACGTATTTTTCTCTATTTTATGAGTCAATATATATATACACATCTTACTCTGATTGATGTACTTAGAAGAGAATATGAAAACAAAGAATGTATTAGAATGTCCAAAAACCAATTTGAGTGCAAATCAGGAACCTTCCTTCCAGAGCATAAAGTTTCTTTTAACCATCCTTAAGCATCTTGCAAAGATAACAGTAAGATCCAAATCATCCTCTTGAAATATCTTATGATTCATTTCCATTGAAAGTTTGATAAACTGAGAATAAAAAACTAGATAGCTGGTGATAAATGAATGCCGATTAACACTTCATTTTCCTACGAAAAAGGTTGCAACATGACTTCAAAAATCAACGTCCAAAGATTTATGGAATAATCACACTTAGGGCAACTATTGTTAGAAACTACACCCCGACAAGATAATATGCCTTACATGCCATGCAGTACAACAATAAATAATACCAGTTTACTTGAGCAATAGCTGGAAGAAACAATTCCATACCAGTAAACCGGATCAAGTTTAGATGGATCATGTAGGTATTGAGTTTGAGAAAATGGAGACATCATCTATATGCTACAAATTTTGACAATCTTCATAGAGCCTAAAATACTTGTTCCTCAAGAGAATTTAGGAATTTAGGGATTTAGGGATTTTAACCTTTTGTTTTAAATAATTTAAAGCAAAAAATTATATTTAGAGTAAAACACTAAAATCAATTGCTTTTAAATTTAAGGAATATCCTTTAACATATGATGATGAAAATGAACGAAATTCTTGAAAGAATATAAGACATAGTTTGGTTGGATTGAAGAATGGAAGTAAAGAATGAGTAGACGTGAATGTTAATGACYAGTTTACCTTAAAGAGAAGGTGAAGATTCAAAGGATGTTAGACTCCCTCCATATCAACATTTATTTCCTTGCCAAATTAAGATAGAGAAAAAGGAAATAAAATAAAAAATTAAGGTAATATTTTTGTCTACACCTTTATCTTTCTTCTCCTCTTTAAATTAAAGTCTATTCCCAATAGACTATCTGACCAATTAACTTTAGGATATTTTCAATTGATTATCATCCAGAAGTATGGAGTTATATGATATAATTAGTTTATAATGTATTGATAATCACTTAGTAATATGATGTGAAAATATTTATCAATCAATATATAACGGTTACACCTCATTTCGAAGCCTATTGGAAATTAATAATTTTTTGTTACATTAGATTGAAATTTGGATTCAACGCCATTTGTGAACATGTTTTTGAAACACTAGAATTTATTGATGCAACACAGTCACTGAATGTGTTCGAAAAAAATACCAACATATTTAGTGAGTGCCTTCGGTCCTAGGGTTGAATTCGGGACTGTTCCCAAACGTATTCCGCAAATGCAATGGTTTTTTAGTTTCGAACGCATTTTTGAATGCGAGCATTTGCAATTCATGAATTAAAAGCAGATCTCCCCTCTTTTGAGTTTACCAATTCAAGATTAACTCTTTACCTCTTTACCTTTCCCAAATAACCTCTTTATGAAATTAACCAAAAAGCTTCAATTTTTGGCATTGTTTTTGTCACTCCGGCCACCATGGTGTCACAACCGATTGTCATCTTTGTCACGTTGCAGCAAACACTCATCACATTCATTGCCATCATGTGCATAAAGTCCCCTCATTGTCGTTAACAACCATCATTTCACCATTGTTATTTCGTTGCCTCGCCGTCATTTTCTAGTGTTCTTCTTATTTGTTGCACAAGAGTTATTCCTTTAGTTTTTGCCCTAAATTGAACTGTGCAGATTAAATATTGCATTTTCTATGTTGAATATATATTATTACATTTTCTGTAAAGGATGTGAAATGACTTTTTTGGTTATTTGTTGAATCTGTACATTAAGTCAAGGAAATCATGGTTGAAATGTTATGTGATGCCAAATATAATGGAACCTAGGCAACATGGAAACATGACTTGATTTTTAGATATACACTTGATATAGTTTTCAATTTACTAACAAAAAAAAGTTGGTTCTCTCTACTGATCATTTTAGCATGATGTCTTAGAGTTTGAATTGCAGTTTTGCCATTTCTTAAGAAGTTTGCTTATTAGAAAATTGGAAAATTAGATTTTTATACATCTCAACTATTTATGATCCTCCTTAAATATCCATGAACTTTTTCTTCACTTATTATATTTCTCATTTAATTACGAGTCTCCGCATATATCTTTGAATTTGTTTTACTTATTTATATCTCTCATTTAATTAAGAGTCTTTATTTCTGCGCTGTCACCACTCTTCACGCTGGAATCTGGAGGATTCGTTCACGTGACTTACACTTAGAGGGTACAAACATCTTTTAAGGTCAATTTTGTCATTCCAAGGTTGTCCCCCTAATTTTGTCCAAGTTTGTCACTTTTTAACCAAAACATCTTTTAAATGATTTTGAGATGATAAAATTGACTTTAAAAGATGTTTGTGCCCTTTAAATAAAAGACATGAAGTAAGTATGTGAGTAGATTCATCAGATTCCATCTTGAAGAGTGGTGACAAGGTAGAAATAAATAATATACTCCTCTAAATCTTAGAAAGGTGATATATGGTGATGCAAAAGAGATTGAAGAGTACATTCTTTTTTTCTACCTAGCCACCACTTTTCACCGCGAAATTCGATGGATCTATTCACACGCCTTACACGTGTCTTTTATTTAAACATCTTGGAAGGTCTAGTTTATCATCTGTTGAGGTGCATAAAAAGTTTAGAGATATTTACAGAGATTTATAATTAGATGAGGGATATAAATAAGTAAACAAAAAGTTCAGGTATAATTACATAGATTCGTAATTAGATGAAGGATATAAATGAGTATAAAAGAAAGTTCAGGAATATTTATAGAGAATCGTATATAGTTCATGAGGTGCATACAAAGCTAACTTCCATATAAAAAATTTTCCTATTTTCATGAACTCTATTTGCATGTTAGCAGTTTAGTTGGTAAGAATCGATAAAGTTGGCTTCTTAACATAATTGGTTTTCTATGGTAAAATTTTATTCTTTGCCCTTCTATGGACATGCCTTTGGAACTCTTCTTTGGCATTTCTTGACTGTGGCTGTTTCTTTTTTTATAAATTAAAGAACTTGGATAGCTTTGAGACCAAGGTTCAACATTGACTTCTACATTCTCTTTGTGTCTTCTTGTTTTGACTTCTACATTCTCTTTATGTCTTTTTGTTCTTTCTGTTATCTTACATAGACAACAAGAAAGAGCCACCTTACGATCTATGTCTTCACATAACCTTATATATATGTAAATGAGGTTCAGCTCTCCATTAAAACTAGTATTGCTAGGACAAAGAAAGCCATATATATATATATATATATATTCAATTTTGTGCAAATCACTCATCTGAATTGCTAATGATCTAGAGACACGTGTCACTGCTATCATCCAGAAGGTGATAAAATTGTTTCAATTTGGCCCTTCTTACAAAAAATGATGGAAATCAAGAAAAGTAGCAATAAAGTTATTGTACAGTGATTGAGTATCAACACTCCTGATTCTTTCTAGCTACCTTCCATCTCATCATATACAAATTCGAGAACAATTGCTAAGTGAAAACATCAACAAGACAGTACTAAGACAGTAAAAATCTTCAAGTTCTTATTTTGGACATTCAAGCCACAAATTCAAGGATTCACTAATTGTATACTAGTCATATCTATTGACGAGACACATTTAAGTGGTGCATATCGGGGATACTATTGATTGCTAGTTCATTGGATGCTACTTACTTATGCTATTGTGGACAAAGAATCTACAAAAAGTTAGGAGTGATTTATACGATTATTGTGGTTTCATGTCATAAATGATCGCTTTGGTTGTCTGATCTTGGATAGACACTTGGATAGTTTGAGTATGGTTAATCATAGTTGAGAATGGCAAAATCCTAAGATTGTCCACAAATTCTATCTTCATTATATCCATGACAACTTCAATCTCACTTTCAAGAACAATATAATGAAGAAGTTGGTGTATTAGGCAAGAAATACAACCCAAGATGCAGAAGCTTGATATGTATATGGAAGAGATAAAAAAAGAAGTTAGGTAGTATATCACTAGTTAATGAATATCCCTCTTGACAAATGAACTTTAAGAAACTTTGTGGATTATGTTTTTCAGCACCGAGGGGAGGTGGCTCATTACTAATATCAATCTCCACATATAATATGGAAGATTTATACTGATTAGAAGCCAAAACAAGATTGCATTTGGTCAGCCAATACAATCTAGAGACGGTGTTATTTAGTAACAGTACTCCACTAAAACAGAGTCGAAGGGATAACAATATTTACATGGTTTACATGAGCGAAAGGACGTATAATTATCAAAAGTGAAGTTTATTAGGAATACCATGTTCGCATATATTTGATGTTTGGAAGAAAAGAAGTTGAGATGCTGAAATTTATTTTAGTGATTTCTACTCCACATATAATGATAGAAACACATGCCAATATGATTTTTATCCGGTTAAAAATGAGTTAAACTGAAGACCTGCAAATATCACTGTTAAACATTATAAAGAATTTATGAAGGATAATCATCTGAAACGAGGGTATATTACAAGGATATATGAAAAAATAAAAAATTTCCTAAAATTAATATAAAAGTCCAATGCATTCGCTAAATGTATTTTTATGGGCATTTTCTTAAAATATTCACTAACAATGTTGAAAGTCTAATTGGCAAAATATGTTTCAAAATTTTTCGAAGTTAATATAAAAATTCAATGCATTCACTAAATATATTTTGTGAGTGTTTCAAAAATATATTGACAGACAATGTTGAATGCCTAACTGGCAAAATACCCTAAACAAAGACACCACATTTCTTTATTAAAAAAGAAACCTAGAACACCACCAAAATATCAAACCAGTGACTATTCCCATGCACAAAACAGTAAGGAATTGACACGTCACCAATTGTACGATCGCCGTAGTAACTGCGTCACCCTCGACGGGTTCTCGCCCTCTCCATCTCTCTTTCCAGCCCGTACACATTTTTTAACTCAAATTTACTGCTGCAGCAGCAGCAGCAGCAGCTAGTTTCCGTTCAAGCAAAACCTTTACTGAATATGGAGCGTTTGGCCAATATAGATATTCGCAGTTTCCGAAAATACAGATATAAATATTCTCCCAACTCTTCATAACATCTCATCACCATCCCATCATCATCGTCTAGGAGGAGGATTGGAGAAGAGTACTTTCTTCTTCAGTCTGCGTTTTCACCGTTCCCCATGCAACCTATACATATAGGTAGATATACAGACATTACACACATTTCTAGGGTTGGAGAAGATATATAGAAACGTCCAAACAAAGGTTAAAACTCAACCCAGCTGCCATCTGTAACTTTTTAGCCGAAAATATTGGTTCTGTGGAGTGTAGATATTTACTACACAGTGAAAACAGGTATATGCAGCTCTAAGGACTATGTACTGTAGCTTTGCGTCAGGAAAAAGAAGCAAAAAAACAGAAAGAAGGGAAAAGACCAACCGGGGAGGAATCAATTCATAAAGATTTTCCTTCTGAAATTTGAATTTCTTAATGTAATAATAAAGCTTGTAGGCCTCATAGACTTTCAAGATTCATATTTCCTGCTCAAATAGTGTTCTTCGGCTTAATACATATAATTAGGAGTGACATAATAAAGATAATCATCTTATCATAGCACTATTCTCCATAGGTGACTAGTAAGACATGTTATTTTTATTACTTCTTATAAAAAAGTCTAACTTGACCCTTATATTAATTTTATTTATAGTTAAGTTATGCGTTTTAAATCAATATAGAATCATTTAATATTTTAGTTCTYMMACATATTTATTTAAAAGAAAAAGCATAAATTCTTTGGCTATTTGTTAGGCACGTCACCATCACAGCCTATGAGGGAGAGGTATAAGAAAGGTGGTATTGGGAGACTAAAATCCTCAAAGCGGGGTCAGAAAGCAATAATTAAAAAGTTAAGTACTCTTTCTGACGTTTTTTAAATTGTTTATTATACTAGAAGGGAACCTTATTGATACGCTATCTTCCTGTGGCAAAAGATAGCTTCGAGATTTTCTCCTCTTCYACTTTTTCTTGCTTTCTTCTCCCTCTCTCTGCTCTTCCTCTGCTTCTCCTTCTCCTTCTCCGTCAACCTTTTAACTAGTACTCTACTTACTTTAAAGATTACATAAGACACAGAGAGAGGGAGGGAGAGAGAAAGCTGTTGAAGAATGCAAAGCTTCAAAGCAGCTTCTGTTACGCTTACCAACTCTGATATGTATTGCCAGTTACCCTTTTATCTCAGGTGCTCATCATTTACCATCCTTTTTCTTTTATAATTTCTTTGGCATTTAAGGGCGTGTCGCTTTACGTGTCCATATGTTCATTGACAAATAAAGATTTACAGGTACTATGTGTTGTATTTTTGGTGTTTGTTATGCATGTCTATGTGCATGGTGACTGTGATGTGTGTTTTTGAATTTTGTTATATTTCTGGTGTAATATAGGGGTGATGAAGGTGGTAGAAATGGGGCTCGTTTTATGGAACTTGGAGAGCTTCAAGAGTCAGCTGCATTTCATCCAGAGGATGCTGTTGATTTAAGCAGAAGTATGCCATCCCTCTCTCTCTCTCTCTCTGACACACGCAGATGCACAATATTCTTTAACCACTTGTAATTGGGAGACTAAATGCATATTTAAAATTGTAGTAGGTTCAGTATACAATGACAGGAAGCCAAGCAATGTTGCAGTTAGTAACTTACAGTTTGGTGGACTTAACTCGGTATGTGAACAATGCACAATTTTGCTTTGTCCTTTTAATCTTTCCTTGTAAATCAAGAAAGTTTGTATATCTGGTTAATATGCATCTTGGCGGATATAGAACATGGGTGGTTCAGCAGAGATGGGTTCAACCGGAGCAGCGGTGGATACAGGGCAGTTCTTAACACGGAAGGGGATAATGGTGAGTGTGGGAAGCGGTGGAACTTTGGGAAGTGGGAATTTCGAGAACTGGGCAGAGTCTGGGATGGCAGATCACAGCCAGCAGACTGATACTTCAACAGATGTTGACACTGATGACAAAAACCAGGTCTTTTTTAATTTCCCTCCAACAAATTGTCTCATTTCTATTAAAAAGGATGCGTCTTTAATTTGTGTGTTTATAATAATTCCATCTGATGCCTTATGATTTATTTTAATCGCAAGGCCTTAGTGTAAGAGCTCATGCTAGTCTTCCCCATGCGCCATGGGAACTACCAAGAAGGGGCACAGGGGCTGGGCTGGGGATGGAAGTTCATAAAGATGATCGAAATCTACTAGTCCTGTTTGTACTTATGATCTGCTTCTGAAGGTTAAAAAGAGATTGAGAATATACTTTGTGCTTCTTGATGATAGTAATCAAGCCATTGATGCGCTTCACTAGCTCCAAATTAAACTTTCTGCTGCCAAGATTATTGCAATTCGCAATTTTTTTTTTTTTTTTTTAATTCTGTGCGTTGCCTGTTGTTGTCAAACCTTATATGCAGGAATAATTTGGGTTACTAGTATTTCGTTTTTTTTTTTTTTCCTCCTGTTAAGAAGCTGATTCACATTTCGGGCCATTGAACTCAACTCTCTTGTCTTGCCAACCTCTAAGTGTACTTGACCTAACTGTTTTCGTTTTGTGATTTAGTTTCATGGGCTCAACTGGGAGCGTCAGCAGTAGATTCAGTGGAACAATCTGGAAAACTGGAGACCAGAAGGTTTGTCTGTCCACTTTGCTTTTTGCGGTTTTGTTGGTTTAGACTGGTTTTATTAGCTGTGGGTATCTCAATGCCGACTCTGTGGCTTTCTCTTACCTTGTTGTAGACACTTCGAAGGCTTGCTCAGAACAGAGAAGCTGCACGGAAGAGTCGATTGAGGAAGAAAGGTAATATAGAGCCTCTCATGAATCTTGATCCCTGATTTTATGGAAAAGCTATACTAGTATTTGGCTTCATTTGTTACTCGAATTTTAAAGTTCAGTTAATTATCAATGTTTTGTCTGTCCATGCGATGACCAACCTACATTTCTATTCTTTGACACGGTTTAGGAAAAGACCTTTGCTTTAACCTAATTGTGATACAAAACTGGCTGTTTGGATTTTTTTTTTTTTTTTTTTTTGGGGGGGGGTGTGTTTATACTAATCATGAAGTGAATTTGAATTTTCTTTCTTGGATATATGCACTGTCTCTAAATGTGTTATTCCTGTGAATTTAGTTTTGTACAGAAAGAACAGATTGCATGTCCTGCGTACGAGTATGAGGTTCCTATTTAAAATATTGCTTTGCCTACTGAATATGTATTGGAGAACTTCCTGAAGAGTGATACGAGTAATGTTAAAGCCATATGTGCGTGAAGCATGTTCTATTGCATTGTCTGCTTATATGTGTCAGGTTTGAGGCTGAAACTGGGACTAAGAATTACATCCTGATGGTTACTTGTTATGATCCTAGCTTACTGTTTGAGAGCCTCATTTGTTGTAAGTCCCCAAAAAAAAAAAAAAGAAAAACAATTCGTTTATTAATCATTGGACACCCTCAATATTTTGTTGGCAACAATTAGTTACCCTTTCAAACTTCATGTCTTGCTTAATACATTTAAATTCTTCTGAAGCGCACTCTTTCTTCCTTCCACTTTGAGAAACACTGTCAAAATTATCTTCAAATGCTACAGGTCCCCTSTGTTGTTGCTTTCCTGCCTTTGCTCTTGTTGACACATATCAYTACTCTGAAATATTTTTGACTGATCTATAGATTTTCGTTTTGGCTAGGCTTATGTTCAACAGCTTGAAAATAGTCGGATTAGGCTTACACAGCTAGAGCAGGAGCTCAAACGTGCTCGCCAACAGGTAGTTCTCTCTCTGTCTCTCTCTCTTTTCACTACTCTCTAGCTGCACAAGAAGGGAAACCAGTCGTGGAAGAAAATGATTTTTTWTTCTTTGAGTGCTATCTTGTTTTGTTTTCAAGAAGTGATCTCATCATGTTAATCTGAGAAATTTTATCTACTACCGGGGGCCAAGTTTTTCACGAGTAACTCATCATGCTATGAATTACTAAATGAACAGTTCCTTAACTGCCTTGGTTAATGGAAGAGAACAAGCAAACTTTTGGTTACATATAATATTTCCTCATAACTTTATCACCTGCTAAACTCACATCATAAGAAAAAGGCTTTATGCACTTGAAATGGCAGAGAATGGGGGAAAATCATTCTAAAATAAATGGTTAGTGATTCGATTTTAAAGTCATAAAGGCAATAATAGGGTACATACATGTATCTTCGATTTTCCTACCATGTAATATGCTCCTTTGCTTATTACTTGGATGCAGGGTATGTTTGTTCCAACAGGACATTCAGATCAAAGTCACTTTGCTGGTGGAAACGGTTGGTCAATCCGCTACCACCTTTTCTTTTTTCCTTTCCTGTTGCTGTTTGGATGCTACAAATCTTAATTACTCTATTCAGTGACCATCCTGGTTCATTACTTTGGTATATCTAATTGGTTGCAGATGGAAATGCTGCAATCCTGTTAAATATCCAATATTTGTTTTGAAAACTTATCTCTCAATTGTATTGATAATACACGGTTGAGGGTAAATAAATTTTGTAAGAGAAAGTTAACTTGGTGAAACTTTTAGTATCTAACAGTAKGGCAATCTGAACAGGGGGTTTGGCATTTGACCTGGATTATGCATGCTGGCTTGATGAACATCAACGGCTAATCAATGATCTTAGATCAGCTGTAAATTCTCACCTAGGAGATAATGAACTCCGGCTTCTTGTTGATGGAGTAATGTCACACTATGATGAAATATTCAGGCTAAAAAACATAGGTGCAAAGTCAGATGTGTTTCATATGCTTTCTGGCATGTGGAAGACCCCTGCAGAAAGGTGTTTCATGTGGTTGGGCGGTTTTCGTTCCTCTGAGATTCTCAAGGTGATTTCTTTCATCCTGCACTTTCGTGTTAATTCAACTTTTTCATGTTCTATGCGTAATTATTCAATCTTTCTGCATTCTGAAAAATGACATTCCTTGATCTCAGATACTCGGGCACCATTTTGAACCTCTTACAGATCAACAGTTGATAGGCTTATGTAATTTGCAGCAGTCATCCCAACAGGCTGAAGATGCCTTATCTCAAGGAATGGAAGCTTTACAACAATCACTTGTTGATACGCTCTCTTCTAACTCCCTAGGTGCTACTGGTTCTGGCAATGTGGCTGACTACATGGGAAAAATGGCAATTGCAATGGGCAAGCTGGCCACACTAGAGAACTTCCTTCATCAGGTACAAGAAGTCATAATTCATACACCTGAAGTACGTTCATCTAGCCCAACAAATTTCTAGCTATTTGTTGTTTACTTCCAGTTTTAGTATGTGTATTATTGCCACTGATCAGACTGACAAAAAATTTGCTCTCCTTTTAGGCCGAYCTTCTGAGACAGCAAACTCTGCATCAAATGCATCGGATCTTGACTACCCGTCAAGCTGCTCGTGCCCTTCTAGTTTTCAGTGATTACATGTCCAGGCTCCGAGCACTCAGTTCGTTGTGGTTAGCACGCCCAAAGGATTGATTCTTCTTACTATATCAGACTTAATTTCAGTAAAAATATTTTGGGTCTTGCGTACAAAGTATTCCAAGTAGTGAATCCCCTGCTGACGCTGGACTCAAAAGGCAGACACCATGGCTTAAKTGAACTTCCAGTCGACCAATCGCTTGGGGAGCTTTCAATGGGAAAACAGAATGAAAGTTCTTACACAATGGACTATTATCCAAGAAGTGGCTGAGGCATGAGATATGCAATATGTCAGTGAAGAAATTGTCATCATAGTCGAGATTAACTATATATGTTCACCTATTGATCGATCTACTGCACAAGTATCATCATACCTTGGTCGTCTTCTGATACCAGTAATTATAAAATATAGTGGTTGGTGATTTAAGAGTATTGTAGTAGTGATCCAAATTCCAAAATTTGCACAAGCTCATTCGTAGGGTGTTGATGTCTTTTCTCTATCTACCCAAGCTCTGTACATGGGCTTATTTACTGCTATAATTGCTGTGAAGGTGATGACTCTATGACGCATAACATTTCAGTAGAGGTAAGAATCATATTCCATTCTTCTGTTATCAAGATATCTTTGTACAATAGAGCATATCCTTAGGCTATGGAAACATTAATAATCATGATTCTAMTCTCTTACTGGCTTGTACATCCTTGCTTTCTCATTATTCTTCCTTCCTGCACCATACTAGAATGTCAATTGAGTTCGCAAGATGAGAACATAGTTGCGGAAACTGCMGAGACAAACTACGAAATGAATTAGTAGAAAGGCACTTACTTGGCTTATTTGTTCTTCTAGACTTGACAATCTGTGGTATGAACACCCCAGTTCCATTTCCAGATTTCCACAAGTTGAACATCCATTTGGGTACTGACTCAGTTGGTTCATTCCCGGACCAGTTGTAGTAGCGTCCTGAGGCAGGCATGGCGTTGAATCTTTGTTGCAGAGTGTTTTCSGAAGTCTGAAGTTTGCTTTCATGCAATTCTTCGACATCTTCATCTTCTGCGGTCAGTAACAAAACCTGCTTTCTGAGTTCTGCATAGAAAAGATCATCTTCATCACATTCCCATATGTATTCATCTGTGCTCATTTTTATCTGTGATTGAACGTTGCTATAAACCTCCATGAGAAAGCTCGATCTGAATTCTTTGATTTCCACATATGGTATTTATAGTTTAGAACATCCCTGGTGGAACAAGGTACTTTGAATTGTGGTCAATGGAAATATGGTCTGGTGAAAAGTCTCCAAGTGCATCCACATTCATGGAATATCTCGTTTTTGTATTCATGGAAYATCTCGTTGTCTGAACTAATTTCATTTCAAACTTGACTTGGAAAATTCTAAATACAAATCTGAACAACTCAAATAGTAGCCGTAGTGAGTCATCAAATTAATTAAATTTGACACATAAGTTAAAAGAGGACCCTAATTCTTATTAACCCTTAATATTTTCGAATATCCAATGTATAATGTGAACATTCTTTGATCATTTACATTTTTTTAAAATTAAATAACATAAAAATTAATTTTAAATTCAATAGCTATCCCAACTAATATAAAATTAATTTGTAAATTCAAAAGTTATTCCAATTATTGAGTTAATACGTTAAACAAGCCTTTAAAAGTAGACAATGGCTTTGACATCTCACGATATTATGTATTGAGGATTAAATTATTGAGTTACTATCTATTATGATAATATAACAGATTATTTACTACGATATGAATATTTCKAGTATCTTTAATACTATATTCTTAATATTGTTAACTTCAAATGTTAACACCATTTGGTTTTAGATAATTTATTATTTTACATGGTGACTCAACAATTGAATATAACTCTCGAATTTAAAAATGYCACCTAGACAAGAGAAGGTGAATTTTGAATTTCACTTTCTATTAATTAATTATTCATATGATATGAATTGACATTTCATATATATCGATTGTCATGTATAAAAATTTATTCAATATTAACAATATAACATTAAAGATGCTTTCTTGGATTAACCTTGATCCACCTTTGATCAAGGTAGATTTAAAGAAGAAGTTTCTATAATAATTAAAGAAAAATGTCACTTAAAGACTATTTTTGTAATTGAAGGGTCATATTGATTCTCTAATACTGTCCGACTTTTAAATAGTTTCTTGATCCCACGTTCAATATGTGCAAGACAGACATTGAAGAAGTGCATGCATTTTTATTAGAATTAAGATAAATGCAAATGTTTATGTCCTCATCAGTCTCTTCGTCCGCATCTAGCGTTTTTTATGCTAAAGATAAAATGTGCGTCAAACTTTAGAATGCTGAAAGAAAGCGTGCGCGTCGGCAACATTAACACGAACGCCTTACACTTGGAGCTTTTTTTTTTTTTGGGTGTGTAACCATGATTTGACTACTATTACAAACTCAAACTTGCCTTGTTTGTGCTTTATCTTGAAAATATTAAAAAAATTTAACTTATTGGGTAAACTAGAAAAATAATTTCACTTCAAAAATAAAATGGAATTCCCTGAAGCTTGAATTTTGTAAATTATTCTCCTTGAAAGGAAACATCAATATTCCTCCATATTTAATGAGTTATATATGACGAAGTCATTAAGGTTTAATTTCCTTCTCTGGCATTACACATAGAGAAGACAATAAGATAGGTTTCTAAAAATAGGAAGCCTTGTTGCCAGCATAAAAAGTTTTCTACTTGAGGCATGTCTAACATATTATTCGATAAAATTAGTATGTAAAGATTGATAATTTATTTATATACATTTGAATTGGAAAAAATCAATTGGGTTAGAGTGTTTGATAATAAATTTAACAAAACTCTTAATATTGTAATTTTTTATACATTTTTTTCTCTTTTTAATCCTTTAAATTTATATCGGTTCGATTTGTATTAATTACTAATTAAGAAGTAAAAAGAAAGGAAAGAACATGGTTAGTTTTGTCAAGTAAAAAAAAAAAAAGTTATTTAAAATCATGCATTTGAAACTCTATATAAAGAATGTAACAAACACTTAAAATATTAAGTTATCAAATGATTTTATCCTCTTAATTATTTCAGTTTCAAGTGATGACTCCTTTTATCGATCAGTCCCTAAGTTTTTGCAATATGATTATTTGTAAAATAATTAAAATAATTTTCTAATTAAAGCAATATTCAACATATTTGATGCTCAATGATTTTCAGACTTAATATATAGTTTGTTCTTTACCGATCCCTTTCATTTTCAGGCCCTTTTCACTAACTTGGTTGAAAACTATTTGTGAAATTAATAATAACTTGAGATTTTATGGTCAGCCTTTGCAGATGACATTTTAACCTTTAGCGTCTAATTGGCCTGCTTGTCAATTTTCTACTTCTTTGTCTATTGATAAGTTAACTAAATGAACCATATCTTAAGCATCGTTTGTATTGTCATTTCTTTTTACCCGACTTGCAAATAGGAAGCAACTAGGAGTTCAGTGGTATTAATTTTGCCCAAAGCTTCATTATCTTGCAGCTATTGGCAAGGTGGTTTGGCTTTTTGCCATGATTAGAAGTTGGGGCCTCTTTTTCAGCTTGGCGGGTTTGGAGTTGCTTTGCTCAACTCAAGAGGTATTTTTGAGGTGAAAAGCAACTTCCGACCTAAATAAAATTGATGTTTTATCAATGCTAAGAGAAAGTGTTTTTAATTGTTTTTAAGAAAAATTGCAAAATCAAGCTTTCCCAATAAGTAGCCACTGAAGATTTTGCGGAAAGTATAACCTACTTCTTAGTGGATAGAAGTATCCTCATGACCTAATTATTGAAATAAATCACTTTTACAAATATATTATCAAACAGTAATAAGGTTTTATTTYCTTCACATTACGATACTTTCACTAAGAACAATGGCCACATTTTTATACATAGCAATCTCAAACTTAACTTGGATTCTCATACACGCGTCTTATAATTTAAGCCAATCACATTATTTGAAAATTTTAACTAATAGAGTTGTCTTTAGTTATTATGTTAAGGTTTTGTAGATTAAATATGTTTTTTCCTTCTTCTTTTGGTTGGATCAATTTGTATCGGAGTACGTTTTCTTCCATCTAGTGAACTGCCTTCCTGGAAAAAACATTGATGTGGATTCGTGGTCATATAAAAATGATAGGGCTAAATGAATAGACAAATCTCACAATATAGATAGAAAAAGAAGCAACACTTGTACTATGACATCAAAACAATAATTAAATACTTTTGCCACATTATTATTGTATTAGTTACAATCACTTCATCCTTTGGCAACTTCTGTGGCCCTAGTACGTCGGGTGAAATGCAGTGGGTTAGTCGACCTCTTTTGGATCCTAAAGGAAGTCATCAGCTGGGAATGAAGAAACACAGTAAGCATAAATTATAGAATTCCGAAGTGCAGCTAACCGAACTCATTGTGACAATCGTCCACCTGCAACAAGACGAGAAAATGCCAAATGTCGGGAGAGTAAGGAACTAATTGTCTCATCAACAGCGACGGCTCTTCAGAAGAAACTATATCAGATGATATCATTGTTAGACCTTAGCTGCAGCTGGGAGTTTTAGGTAGACTAGTTCTATGAATAAGTTGTAAAAAACTTGTGAAGTTGAAGAATGCTTCAACTCCTTCTAGGATGGATGTTGAAAACTATTAATGTAATGTTGAATCAGTAAAATTTTAGGGAGAACCAAGTTCATAATTTGTGAGRCTAGTGATATTAACAATGCTTGTTCTGTTATTTATACATAAAAAAAATAAATAAATATTTTAATATTGAAGGTGTAAAAAATGCGGAAAGGTTACACAATTCAGCTGAATATATACGCTGAACTATTACAAATTCGGTTGTGTAGTTGGTAAACTGTCTCAAATGGATCAAGGATTTTTGTGAGACATTAGACATTTTGACTTCATTGCTCAAAAACAGTACTACAAAAATTTAAACGGAAAAAAAGAAATAATTATAAAATATAAGCAACAATGTAAATGATATATAATATAAAACATGCATCGCACTTAGATATCATGCATGCCCGCTACAAAGAAGTGCAACTTGTAAGTAGACATTAAATTTATGTAATAGAAGATACTAATGATCATATAAAGATTCCATTTACAAAATTTAATAGAGGAAGGATTGTTGAGGTCACTAGTCATGCCAATTAGTGTACAAAGTAGTCCAAGTGTCAATACATATTCAACATTTAGTATTTATATCAAGTAAGCACGCTTAGAACTAAAATTTTGCCATGATCAAACAAATCAAGTCTAATAACCTGTAAAAAACCATCAAGATATATAAATTATCAACAAGAATTCAAAACTATATCTTCTAGTAAACCCATCAACATCAAAAGTACATAACCTGCATATGCATATCCATCAAAAACCATCAACCATCAAAATATGGCATGTTATCATGTACTACTATACTACTACTTCTCTTTTGTGTTTCAAATGAATAATAAAAAACTGTCGAAAATCATAAAGAACAATAAAGAATGCTTATCATAAATCAACTACTAATTGCAATCAAGATATGTGTGTACAAGTGTCTTCAAGGAGAATGTTTGTGTAATTAATCAATCCCTTCCCTTAAAATATTTATTCAATTAATCACCAACAATAGTAGACATGAAGTATGATTGAAGTCATTCCAAAATAATCTTTCTGTGATCATAGAATAGGCATAACAAGAAGATAAYTCACTTAGTAAATTCTAAACATGGCTTTTTTACTCACGTATTGAGATAGTTTTTTTCACGGCAGAATAGTCATAGGATAGGGGTCACTACACCAAAACTACTTACTCAAGTTGACTTTCACTCTTCAATAGGTGGTAGCCATTYAGTGGAGGTCTTGGCAGAAATCTTGATGGAAACCAATAGGTATAAAGACTACAAGACATCCTAGGCATAATTTAAGTCTTATGCGCCAAAGCACAAAATACTTAGTTGAGAGTGGCCACACTCAAACTGAAACTGAAACTGCAATATACTAGAAAGAATATTTGAACTAGAAAATCAAAATATGACACATTTGATGACATGATTATCCTAAAAAAAGATATGATTCACTGTGATAAACAAACTTCAATAGATTTCCTTAAATCCAGAAAAGGTGGAGCCGGAAGTGCCTTTATGTTTTTATCATGACAAATAGGACTTTTAGGAACATATCTCATTTTAATGAATTGTTTCCCTCTAGATGAAGAAGCATCAAATTTTGATTCATTAATCATCATATACACATAGAAATGCAGCTTATAACATTTTGGCCTAATATGACATTTTCTACCACAAAATGACATGTAGGAAAAAACTTTGGTACCTTATATGCTTCCTTCTTTTACTGACTTTTTTTTGTCTTATTGTCATTGTGAGCACATTTGGTTCARTGTGGCGCATATTCTAGAATCCAATTCCAGATTTGTCACCTATTCATTTTCTCATATGTAAGGCTTGATCAAGCTTTATAGTACTTATCTGGAACTTGTTTAGAATGTTATTTACACCTTCCTGTTCTTTCAAAGTTTGAGTAAATTTTGTTTGAGAGACATTGACCTCCTCTTGCAATGTTTTAGTTTGCTCAATTACGTTACAATTATCTACCATAAATTGAAGCTTGTCCATCTCTGTGGCTTTGATTTGCTTTACAACGATTATCCACTTGTTGTACATGTCCTTATAAGCCATTTGAAGGTCTTCAACATCAATATCGCATTGTACTTCTTCATGATCAATGTCATATATTGTATATCATCCTTATTTGAATCTTTCACTACAAATGCTAGGTAGTTATGGTCAAGTTCATTATCTTCTTGAACTTCGTAGTYATTATCACTCCATGAAGCAAATATAGCACCCCCTTCTTCTTGAGAATATTGCTACATTCTAATTGAATGTGTCCATAATCTTCATATTCCTTGCATTGAATCCCTTTTTCCTTTCCGTAGTTTTTGTTTGGAGGGCCCTTCTTCATTGTGTTTCTTTTTGAGAACATACTGTAGGCATCCTCACTTTGTGTTTGAGCTAGAGCAATACTTTTGAAACTTGTGATGTATTTCTCCTTATTCAAACTTTTCTAATTTTGCTCATATATTTGTAGTGAACCAATTAGTTCATCCGGTTAATCTTTTTCAATGTCTATGCATTCTTCAATGGATATGACATTAGCTTTGAGTCTCTTTCGGAGTCAGCACGAGACTTTCATGACAAGCTTAGCTTTAGAATAGGATTCACAAAGAGTACATTCATTTYGATAAATCATACAATTTTGCATGGAAATCAATGATAGATTCATCCTCAAATATAGTTATATTTTCAAATTTAGTTGTAAGACTCCKTAGTCTTGATTTCTTTACTTGATAAGTTCCCTAATCTTTTTCTTTAGCTTATTGAAGCTTCCTTGGCAATTTGACAATTTGTAATTACTTGCATTTTTTTTTAACGTGACAACATGAAATAAGACATGCAATAATTTAGAGTTCTAATTTGCTTTACAAAWTTCATCACTAGTCCCCTCAGGCACCAATTTAGGGCTAATACTACCATTCTTAGTTACTAATGGAGGACAATAACCTGTAACTACAGAAACCAAACTCATTCATATATAACTGGCTTTCCACATAAGATAGTTAGTTCTATCTAACAAGGGAGGTCTATGAGTGGAACCTCCTTCACGAAAGTCATGAAAATCATCCATATCAATAAAAGCAATAATAGTGCATACACAATGAAAATGATCAATTTTCAAATTTAGTTGTAAGACTCCTTAATTATCATGATTTATTTCAAATAGATTTCAACTCATCTTGCATCACACAAAAAAAAATTATCATGCAAAGCCTCATACATATTTCAAGGTTCAAGTTGAGATAATAAAGCAGGATAGTCAATGAAATGCTTTTAGATTTTACCGTTTGAGATAGGTCATCTGTGATATGATTTCTTGGATGTTTGTATCAAGTCTCTACTCATTTGGAAGATTGTTTTGTCTATGATCATTTTTGTGGGATTTCTTCTTCTCAAGCTTGATCTTCTACTTTCTCTTTGCTTGATCCTCTATTCTTGGCAATGGATGATGWTTTTGAGATTCTCATCTTCATTCCTTTTTTCTCATAAAATAAATGTTAAGGCCTTGTTCAAACCCAATTCAGCACTTAAAACTAAATAAATTAAGAGCTTATTAAATTGAGACAATTCAATAATATAATTTTACAATATCTTAATACGTTAAGTGATTCTTAATTCCTTTTATAAATTTTAATTGATGATATTATGACTTAATATATTAAAATACTTCATATTTAGTTACCAAATTCATTATCTAAAATCAAATGTACAAAGTGAAGTTAAAGTAAATTTCTAGTTTTCATATGTTTAGCAACTTTTGATACTACAGACTTTAGCTTCAATTTTATCAAACATGGCCTAAGTCTCATCAAGCATAGAATGCATAAGATTCTTTGACATCCAAGGTGCTTTCGTTGTAAACTCTATAAGCCATTTTGTTGAAAGAGTAAGCAAGAAGTATATATCCATTGAATGAATTTCCTATCAAACATCCAAAATCATCCTTTTTATTCAATATAACGTATTTGCAACCAAAAGCTTGAAGATATGCAATAATAGGAACTTTATCAAACAACAACTTGATATTTTCTYTATCATTATCATTTCTTATAGCAATCAATTTACAACTAGTAGAGTTTGGTATACATTTAAATAAATTGACAAGCTCATTGAGAACATATATTAAGAAGTAATACCCTAAAAAGTATCTAGAATACTGACCAACAATCAAATWGGAATAGTTTCTGCTATCGACATTAGATGTTCTCATGTGATTAAAGATATTCATATAAATGACTTCAAATGGTTTGAAGTAAAAGACATTTTYCATGGTATGAAAGATAAGCAATATACACTTATATGACCAATTTTATAATGCCATAAGTAACAAGCAACAGCATTTACCATAAGACATTTAACATCTCTAGCAAGTAAGTCATTAAACTAAAGCACCTAAAACAGTTTCAATAAGCACAAAAATGGTAGTATCTTCATCAAGAATCAAAACAAGGAGTTCCTATTGAACTCAACTCTGTATGCATCACCACATAGTTTACCAATGCTAATTAAGAAGTATTATAATATATGAAAAAGTAAAGTTTGCTTAGTCATGGAAGAAAAGGAATTTATCAATGTTCCCAACTCCAAATACTTTACCCTTCTCATTGTCTCCAATTGCAAGAATGCTTTCTTATTAAGTTTGTCAATGAACCATCACGTAGGCMTTATCGATCATGTACAAGAACATCCACTAGCAAGAAACCATTTGGTTTCATTTGACTTCTTCAATCATTCCTAAACCATGGAAACATAAGATTTTTTTTGGTACCCAAATCTTATTAGGTCCTCTAAGGTTAGTCAATGATCCCTTAACAACCAAGTAGATCTCATGCCACTTTCAATCCTTTTCTTTGCATAGCATCTCAAAGAAACATGTCCATGTTTATCAGAATAAGTAAAACATACATTTAGCATACTAGAAGTAGTTTTCACAGAATAAGTTCTATAATGAGTGTGAGTATGTGAATGTGTGTAGGCACCTATGCCACTTCTCATATAATATGATCTTTGAGATCCAAGAAATTAGTATAAATTGTTGCTTGCATTTGTAAATTTCAAAATATGTGCATTGAAATTATCAACTTGCTTTTTCAACAAATCAAGCTCAACAAGAAGTGTATCAAGGATTATCACTTTATCATGTAACTTGCAATTTTCTTTGGTGAGAATTTCTAGAGATGTGGAAAAATCATCTTTTTCAATATTCATTTCATGAAGTAGAAAAGTAATTTATTTTTTTTTTCTTTTTGCAATATATCATTTTCTTCAAGTAAACATTCAAGCTTTGATTTCATGTCCTTGTTCTTTCAAATTGTTTTTTTCAACTCACAACACATTTCAACAAAGATGTCATTTTGATCATTATCAACATATTCTTCGCCTCCAATTAGAGAGAGGATGGTTTTAACTCATCTTTGATAGTCATAAAACATGTGTTACCTTCTCCATCTCAAGGTTTATCTTCCTCACCTTTACTTTCATCTTGATCTTGATCCCATGCTGATATGAGAGCTGACATGCCACGTTTTGATTCCTTCTCTTGAATAGTTCTTTCATGAGCAACTTTGAGCATTCTCCACATCTCATTAGCTGAATCATATCGATTCACATGGTTATACTCATTTGCATCAAGTGTACAACTTAGAGTGTTCATAGCTTGATAATTGATAGTCGTCTTCTTGGAATCCTCCTTGATGTACTCATTGAAATTCTTAGGAAGCCTTACACCAATAGYAAGCTTAGTAGGAACAAATGGATCATTTATAACAATATTGCATAATGTGAAAAATCACATATGATATGTAATTGTGCATCCGAGTTTTCCAAAGAGTGCAGTCGGTTCCATTAAAAAGAGGAGGCCGATTTACAAGAAATCCTTCTAAACATGACATTGAAGAAATAGGAGCCATGGATCTTTGCCTTCAAAGAAGTTAGTCCTAAATAAAGAAGTTCAGGCTTTATACTAATTGAAAAACACAAGAGGGGGTAAATTGGATTTTTGTAAAATTTTTCAATTCAAAATGAAAACAGCTTCCTTTTGATTTTTTGCCTTTCTAAAAGAAGCTTGTCTAAGAGACTTTTTGCTAAATACTTGATGTGCAATGAGTGTGTAATAAGAAGGGAACAATATTAATATCACACAACAATAAAAAAACTCACAATAACATAAAAATTAATGCAAGAAAGCCTATATGTATACTATGAAAACTTCAAACAACTAGAATGAACAATAGTAATCTCAGTACACAATTTATAACTCAACTTTAAAGTAATCATAAAGTTGGAATTTAAGCAAGTGCAAGGCTTAAAAGAAGATAGTTAGATGAACACAAGATTTATAACTCAAAGGGTTTACATCCGCTACCTAAAGTCTAAACCTTGGGTTTTACCAAATTTCACTATACTCTATAGAAGAATACAAGATTGAGGTTCGCCCATTTGGGTTTCACAAACACAAAATCTCTAATTCACACTATAATCAGAGCTTTCCCAACTAATTGGATTTTATGTTGAAAACAACCTTAAATTTCACACTTGGAGGTTCAACCCTCTTGGATTTTGTAAACAAATTAACCTCTTCTTGCAAAAATTAAGGCTCACACTTTTCACTAGGGTTTTATGTTCTTCACAACTTTAAAATCAATAACAATTGATAGAGAGAAAGAGTATACTTTACCACTTCATTGAATTGTAAATGAATACAATCAAAGCTTAAACTTTTCCCTTGTTTTGATTTCTTCACACAAAGCTAGGAATCTTAGATTATGATGATAGAATTGTGTTCTTTAAAAGTATTGAGAGAAACATCAACTTTAACCCAAAAGGTATCYGAGAATCTTGAGGAATATGGCTAAGAACCCCCTTATAAAAGGGTAAGAAGTTTTGTGCAACGATCATAAATTTGACTGCTACTAAGCTGTAGAGCGCATGCTTCGGATGTCCAAAGTGTGATGTTCTGCATGCTAAGTTGCATCTAAACCCATACTAGAGGCACTTCGAACTCAACTTCAGACTCAATATCAGATGTCTGAACTCCTTCGAACTCAACCTTCAGACTGATGTTCGAATTTAACCTTCAGACTTTCGAACTCCTTCGGGGTCAAGTTTGGTCTCAACTTGAGTGACTAGCACATCTAAAACTTCTCTAACAATGCTTTGAAAGTTTGAAACTCAAAGATATACATACAAAACTCTCAATTTCAAGGATGTATACTTCTTAACATTCAAATATCCAATGTCAAATCATTCTCAACATCTTCAATGAAGTTCAAAAAAATTTCAAACCTTTTATCATGGACAGTATGTATAAGTTTAAAGATAGGTTTTGGAAAAAAAAAAAAAAAGGAATTCCAAGATTCCAACACTTTAAAGTAGTGAAATCAAAACCAAATGAGCTAACATATAAAAGATGTAACCACCAGTCCTAAGCCTAATTCATTATGCAAGTCTTTCAAATACATTCAAGCATTAATCGTGATGGGAGATCTTGTCTTGTGAGGTCACATAGGTCTTTCATAGAATCTTCTTTTAGGTATACTCCTTGATCTTCATTAATAAGTCTTGATCATCTTGAAGAGTGCAGATCTTGTACATTGAAGTTCATTGTGAAGATTTTCTTTGTTCCATTGAATCATTCACTGATATTCTTAGCGAGTGATAGTTTTGAAGCTTGAAGAACTKKATCAACGAATGTCATAGGTAACTCTTTATTTGACATGTAGCATAAGCCTACAAGAACTACAATACAAGTTAGTTAATCAATTAACCTCATGTCATTATCAAAACCACGTAATATGATCTTAAGCCCATTGGGGTTAACACAGATTAATTTTTTTCCCCCTCTACGCCATGTCTATGTTCTAAACTCTCTCCTTCGGGTTGAAGTACTAAGGAAATATTGATTCATAGACAATCGTGAAATCTGATTGTTTTGTCATCTTGAATTACTGTAATTATTTATTTATTCTCTATTTTTGGTGAAGTTTGAGTATTTAGTTTGGTCGATAATTAGAACTCGTTATTTGATTTAACTCTCTATTTTGCAGCCAGTTAAATCTTTAGATTCTTAATTTTTTGTGAGGTTTAAATTAGTGGTAAATTGATGGTTTTATGTTTGTCATTAAAGTGAATAATTAATCAGATCCAAAACAAATTGATGTTTGAGTTTGTTGATTATGAATTGAGTCTCTCCAACTTTTATGATTATTGATACATTAAATCTTATGGGCTATTTCTATGATTGTCTATCGACTGGAGAATAATTAATAAGACGTAATTTTAATTACCAACATATGAGGAGAGACCTTTGTTAGCAGGCATCCGAACAACTATAACCAATTCATTTATTGTAATCAAGTTATTCTTGCAGCTTGATCAATTGAGTTGAACTAAAGTGAAATTAGTGGCTTAGCTAGATCTTTCTAATATATTATTTTCGACATTCTTATTACTACTTCTTTGTATCTTGTAATTTGCTTGCTTTAAGTTTAGTGATATTTTTCAAAATCCCTCATTTTTATTCTTTTTATTGAGAAAAATTAACTTGCYGATTAAATTTTACTAGACTTCATTTKATGAYTGTTGTGGCGTTTGTYAGTTATYYATGGCTCTTGTATATGTCAATATTGTAATAATTTTGTTCAATTCTTTTATTTATTTTCAATTCAAATCGAAAATCGAAATTSAAACGAACTTTTATAAATTTCTAAATTACTATTTTTCTAAAAGTTCATTTCAGTTTAGTTTTAGGGGGAAAAAAAATCAAAATCGAGCCAGAACAGTCGTTTCAAATAGAGAATCGGACCTGCACTCCTAACTCAATTTGTCAATTTTTCCCAATTTTTGCACCTTTTATATTAGGAGTTTCTTGCATTCTGAGGTTGTCACATACATATCTAATGAGTAGAATAAAAACATGAGAACAACTCAACCAAACGAGTTAACATTCATGTGTTCGTGTCTCTTTATTCTTAAACACTAATATACAGCAAAGCAAAATTGATGCTTAAATTTTATAATTACATTGATTTGTTTAGAACTATGTCATGTTAAGTAGACGAGCAGGAACAGAATATATATAGTTAAAAACTAGGATATAATTTGAACCTGAGAGTGATTCCCTTGCTCTAAGTGCTAAGCTTTGAAGCACGGAAGAGGATGACAACGATGTCTCACTGACATTCGCTAGAAAGCTCTAAATCACGATTCAATGTAAATACCGGTGCAGTTAAGCTCGATTTCTCGATCATCACTGATTGAAGAAAACATTAGAGATCAAGACTCGCTTGGAAGAACATTAAGAAAGTGATACACCTCTTCTTCATCAATAATGCCCACCTCTGTCGAACAAACTGCACAACAAACTGGCCTAATTGCTTCATCGGTGACAAAATCCGCTGCAGTTTCAGATGATTTACGTTTGCTTCTGCCCCTTTTCCTTTTGCTTCCGGTTTGTGAAACTGGCTCATCCTTGATCTTACAATTGATCACAAACATTGCTCGGTATTGAGTCAAATACTTTTCATGCCTGCAGGACATTCAAACACATGGTTATAATAGAAGCTGACATTCATCAGATTGATACCCCAGAAACTTCATAAGAAGTAAACCTGGCAGAGATTTTTAAAAAAATGCATATTAAGATTTGATAGAGTTATATTAGTGAACTATTAAATACAGAACGTTCATTGCATGAATAACCATAATAATTCTTAGCATGTACACCCAAAAGAGATAAAACAAATGCATATGAAGATCTTATAGAGTTTTAGCAGCAAACTACTGAATATGCCAGAATCATCGTATTGACACTAAGATCCTCGATGCTGCTTGAATAACTTGCAGCGTGTTAATTGATTTGCCTCTTATTCAAATTCAATTTCCTATATTGATGTATTCTAGAAAACCTAAAACTATTCTTGCTTAGAGTAATTATTCTGGCTTAGACATTTATCCCCTGCTTCTCAATCGTTTCTTTGCTAGTTGTATTTTGATCACATTAATCGGAAAAAGCTGCATTCTTATCAACATTCATCAATTCCAGAAGAAATATGTACTTCAACATTGTTTTGTCACYTARATTTTCTTTGACTACATAATGAATTAAAAGAATAGCAGATTATAGTAAGATATCCAACAGATTCGCCCAATTGTGCCCCAGTAATCATCACTTGCGTTCAATTCCTGCATGCCCCACACGAAACTCTGAAGAGCAATGTAGAAGAGTCAATCAGTTTTCGCTCCAAAAGTGAGTAGATAAATGCTTGTGCGGATGCTATGCTTTTGGAAAGGCCATTGTAACAGTAAGGCTACAGTAGTCAAGTCAAGGCTAACCTAAGCAAGTTTCAGTTTTCAAATGGGAGGGAAGGACCATATGAAAGCTAATAAAGAGGAAAATCCAAAAGATATGTCTATATATGTACATATTTTTTAATGTAAAATACAGGTTGAGCCATGATTATCTACTACTGAAACTGTATTCTTTAGCTCCTACCATGTAGAATAGCCTGGGCAGTGACAGTTCCAGGAATCGGGAAAGCACTAACATATAGCTCTCTGTAAAAATAATACAAAAGTCGGAGTAGGAGTCTCTAAACCAGGTCCCTATCATTGTCTGTAGCAAGAATAATTCTAAAATTCGCAAAGAGGCGAATTCAGAGAATATGAAGGCAATATTTCTGTAAAGTTATGTTTCGGAATCTTAAAAAGTTAGGTGAGTGCAATATTCATCATTTACTTATAGCTCTTGTATGATTTCTAGTCATGGAATGGCTCAATGCATATTTTCAGGACAGACACTAAAGTAACACGAGAGCTATCTTCCAGTCTGATGTAGAAGCTATTCAATTGTTAGACAAGAATTATAGCCTGTAGAAGCCAGAGCACAAACCTTACCCTTCTAATAATGCAAGAAGAATAAATTCTGGTCTAAGGGGATATGTCAATGGTGACAGAAGCTGCTAAATTTAGTTTCTATCATTACTTAGGTTTTTGGGTTTCAAGGGTATTATGGTCATTCAATTAATTACTGGAAAAGTATTATTTGAAGTACTTATTATCTTAGGAAAGTAAAGAGCTAACACTCTTTAGTGGTTCTTGTTTCAGAGGTGAATCAGTGAAGAATTAATAAGTTTATTTGGTTTACCCTTGTTAGGCACTGCCATTCTTTTCCCCTCTTCTTTCTTTCTTTTTCTTCTTCTTCTCCACAACAAATCACCGATCACAGGCTACTAGACATAACCACAGAACAGCCTCCTATTCTCCCTTCTAATCTGGTTGCTCTTTCTCTTGAATAATTCCCAACTTATCCCACCTTGATCGGCTATCAAAGTAGAACAAAAACTCTAAATTTGTGAAGTTCTTCCACTGCCTAAAGCAAGATGTAGCTACCCCTAGTTCGTCCTGCATCACAGTCCTATAGAAATATTATCGTGCAATGTCCCAAAACCCACCAGATGTAACCCATGGTGAAAAGAGAAAAAGAAATCTATCCTAAAATCAGTCAAAGACAGTTATTTAAAGATCTTACCGTTCTTTTTCTTCCTATATTACCCAAAAGATTTCAAGCCAATCTTAATGCTATATAATTGTCCATCAGTTACTCTGGACGAACTCAAAGAATCTATCTGCACACAATAAAACATAAATTAGGAAAAGCCACTTCTAGACAAGAAACTGAACAATTTATACTAGAAGCTACTTCAAAACAATAATAGCAATGTTAATCCAAAAGCTCCTCTGCTCTCTGAGTAAGGTAGGGGACTATTAGTCTCATCAATAAGCTTATTCAAAGAGCCTTGGTTTGGCCCTCTCACTTACACCAAAACATTGGGATAGTTCTATTAAAAGCTATATTCCAAATGATAGCTTTGATTTTTTAGAAACTTATCCTTCCCATTATTTTTGTCTAAGCAAAATGGAGGTTAGTTATCCTTCAGCGAAAAGATAAGCCTTCTATATACCCTTGAGGCTTCGAATCAAATGCTCTCATCTACAAAGTACAAAGTTGCTGCTAAAGACCCAACATCTAACTTTTCTGGAGCCCTTGAACTTAAGAAGCTGTTAAAGTTTGCATGCTATTGGAGGTAATTCTGTACACACTAGATGTGAGACACTTTTGCATCAACCTAGTTAATAGGTTATAATCATGGACATTAATCTTAATGATGCTCCTCTAAATAAAAATGAAATTGCTTCGTCATTTATTTTTCTTGCAAGAGAATTCTCATCCATCACATGTATAACTCTTTCTTTGCTTTGGTAACAAATTATTTTGTTTCTCAAAATAATTAAATCATGAAAATCGACAAAAGCTGAATTTGAGGACCCGATGGACGATCGAGGATTCCTCGTTATTCAAAGAGTAAAACCTCAGAAGAAACAAGTTATATTGTTCAAGGAAATCTTGCTCACTATGACAAGTCTATAAAACTTATGAATGATCCAAAGAATAAAGTAACATCTCATTAGGCCTTTAAATCAYATATGGAAAAATTACATGTTTTTTCTACTAGTTGTCTTCTCAACTTGTCATTTTTGCAAAAGAGGTTCAAAAATGAACGTCAAATCTCATACACCTACTAACATGAACTGAAAGGCAAAGAGACCGGACCTTTTGTTTCTTCACAAAATAATGACATSCATATGGACATAAACAATATAGCATTTGAAGAACAAGAAGAATAGGATAATGAAAGCCATATGGTTGATATTATAGGAGATTGAAAGCCCTATTTTTTATATTATATATGATTTGACAACGACTAACAAAGATGAGATCTAATATGTATTTCTTTGTGCATTTGATAGGATGAACTATTGAGCAACAGAAATAGAAAGCCTACATGTATCAACAAGTCAAAGGATCCTCCATGATGTTAAAGCTTGAAGATATTTGGAAGATTTACTATAGTGGATTAGGTTTAGAACTCGTGTTTGAAGATTAGATGTTTTATATCTTGTATACTAGTCTATTTGGTTTTGATCTCATTACTTTAAACATTCGGGAATCTTGGAAAATGCTTTTCAAAATCAACCTTCGCTCTTATACATGTTTCATAACGCTAAAAGATTTTGAAAAACTTGTGTTGATTTCCTTTAAATATGTTGAAAGTGAGTTGGCATTGGATGTTTGAGAGGTAGAAAGTATGCATCCTTGAAACACAAAATTTTGGACGCATACCTCTGAGTTTCGGAAGTCCAAAAGTCCCAAAGGCTTGAGTCTGAAACCTTCCAGTAAGGTTCCGGATGCAGCAAACCTGGTTTCGACTGTCCGAAACCTCTAGAGCCACAGTCTGAAACATACATCAGACCCAGGATATCATCAATTTCAGACGTACTAAACCTTCATAGTGCTGAMCCTGAAACCTGTCTAGTGAAGGTTCRAACGCAAAAC
Organism: Rhazya stricta; assembly: GCA_001752375.1. Taxonomy (NCBI): domain Eukaryota; kingdom Viridiplantae; phylum Streptophyta; class Magnoliopsida; order Gentianales; family Apocynaceae; genus Rhazya; species Rhazya stricta. The sequence goes on from MEJB01000051.1 coordinate 5,456,214, forward strand.
ACTCAGTTTGACCGTCTGAAACATGCATTTTGCAGGTTAATAATGCTCGGGTACTCTCTCAATTTCACCTCTATAAAAGGACATGCAGGCCATATTGAAAGTACACTTCTGCACTCAAAAGAGTATATTCTCTATACTCAACAGAAAAAAAAGAGTTTAAAACATTATTGATTCCAAGATTCCTTACCTGAAATCAAATCAAAGGAAGTAGTTGAGCATTCATGGTACCTATTCACACTTCAAAGGAAAGTGGTAACATTGTATCTTGTTACTCATCTTTTTATTGTGCATTTCAAGGTTATATTGGACATAAWACCCTAGGGAAAGGGTGAACCTTGATTTGTGTCGAAAAGAGGTTAAAAGTGTGTTGTCAAACCCAAGTAGGCGAACCTCTTGAGCATTGGGATATTATTTCTTAGTGAAAGTTGGGAAATCCTAAAGTTGAGGCTTAGGTAGTGGATGTAAATCCCAGGGAGAATTAGAACACCATAAATACTTGTCTTGTGTTTGTCTTGGTTTGCTTTTTTTGTTATCTTGCTTTTTTTGCTTCATTTACTAGCATTCATTACTTCCCAACTACTACTCATTTTGTTTGCACACCAAGTGTTCGATAGTTTTTCTAAACTAAGCAAATTTCAGGATTAAGGCCAAGTTTCATCTTAACTTACAAAACATCAAAAGGTCCAATTCTCCCCCACAATAATCAGTTGGAGATCTACTCATGGAAAGAGCAAAACCATTTCCAAGAAGCTCAACAAGTGGAAAATCATATTTAGTCAATTCAATTAAGTGCAGTCCAGAGTAAAACCCGTTATCCATAATTTCGAATTCTGTTATGAAATATTTAAAAATAATAAAAGGCACTTGTATTGTGCATTAACAACACTAATTTGCTTCTCATTTCCAGATGACTAGAATCATTTTACATAGTTCAGTTCAGTTAGGTTATAAATATATATGACCAAAGAGACAAATTTTCAACACTGAAAATGGGAGAAAGTTAAAGAAATTAAAACACCTAAGCAGACGAGACATAAGAGTTGACTAGCTCAAAATAGCTAGTGAATTGTGGGGCAAATCACCCAGTAGTAAACTTCTGTTGTAAGACTTCCTACCAGGGCACCCATAATTGTTAATTCTGAATCTTGTTATTTGTTTCAGCTTAAACCATTACTAACATGAAGGCAGACAAGCAAAAAAGTGTAAAAGATTTTTGACTTTGTCAAAGCTTCACATCTACTAACCAATCTTACAACCATACATCATTTGGATCAGTGATTGATGGATGAGTAATTTCGATAAACTAATGCCCTTCAAAAAATTTTAAGAGGCAATTTTAGTTACCAACTATTGACCAGGGCCCAGGGGGCTTCTGTTCCCCCCCCCCCCCCCCCCTTCAGAGCAACAGATTACTGATATAATTCTCAAATGCTATTATCTTCTTATTAGCATAATGTTGACTATCAGAAATAAGAGGAGCAATTCTGCATTTTTGAGGCAGATCCCTGAAATCTCTTCAAAATTTTTAGCTAGACCTGGGATTATAAACTTCATATAACAGAAAAGTGGCTCATGGGTAATCATCTAGCATCAAAAACTTTTAGTTCATATAAAATCTTCTTTAAAAAAACCTTTAAAAGAGTCTCTTAAGATTAGATTAAGTTCCTCCGGTAATTGCAAATTTTGGATTAATAAAGCGTCATAATTTTATATTTGTTTTGAAACTGAAGACAGGCATCTAGACAATAAAACCAAAAAGATGCCAAAAAAAGGTTTTGAAAACAGAGGCAGCCTCACTACTAAAAATGGGCTGTGGTAGCTTCAAATGTTTTATATTTGTTTCATCCCAAGAAGCTACGTAGTCCATCAGATCCAAGCTTCCGAGCAGGTTCAATCCTTTCCGGTTAATATCATGCTCAAACAGCTTGAAATAACCTTGATACTACTTTGCAGTACTCACTCAAACCTAAAATCACCACACAAATGGCTCAAGATGCATCTTCAACTGCACCATGTAGTATACGAGTCTTAAACTCTCTCTTTACTATTCATGAAGCACCAAACATATTTCTCCTCTGTAAAGTGTTAATATGTAAGCACGTGCTACACACCAACCATATTGCAACTTATTAGGGCTCTTATGGAGCACATAACCTTTCAGTGCCAATTCTGTATGCTCTCTTTAMAGATAGTTAATAATTTCAGWGTGTTCTTTAGAGATAGTTAATAATTTCAGTGTGTTCTTTCAACTGCATTATGAAGTGAAGTCATTCACCTGGTCTACTATGTATTTACTGGAAACAATTAAAGGAGCCATTTGGAGTTGAGATAATATGTTTCCCATGATTCATTTTACCCTGTCTTCATTGTCCCATTGGGATTGTATAATCTTGAAAGAGCAGCACACTATGCATCTTAAAGTTGGTGAGAGAATGCACTTGAAGAAGGAATGTAAATTTCAACTTCGCATGAAATTTAGTTTGTAAGCCAGCTGCTTAAGTCTTAACTAGAATCTGTTCTACCTATTAGTCAACAACACCCACATTCACATATATCTATAGCTTTAGCCTATGGTAAAGATTTATAATGATATATAGACAATAAGTTTTTAACCTTGTTGTACTATCTGACGCTTAATAAATCTTATCAATTCATCTCTGATTAATTGACTTTTTTCTTAGAACACTTTTTTCCCATAGCTTTCTTCAACTTTTGTTCAGGTTTCACCAGCCAAGAAGAGCTGAACAGAACATTTACAGCCAACTAGACAATAGCATGACCTGGAAATATGGAAACATTTGCTTTCCTTCTGTGTTACAAGGACACTTTAGTTCATGATGAAAACAACAGTACGAGTTCTAATCTCAGTAAAAGCATAGATATATAATCCTGATCACAAGATATATAGATACTTTTCAATTTAATTGTTCTCAATTACCTTAAAAATGCAAAAAAGAATAAATATAAAGATGTATTTAACAGATTATACAATAGAAAACAGTGCATCAGCAGAGTCACAAGTAGCAAACATAAATAAGTTCAAAAGTCAAGGATCTCTCAAATCTTGAACTCCAAAAAATCCTGTGATTTAGTACTCCTAATATAATSACTTCTTACAAAAGGAAGGCAACTTAAACTGAACTCTCCCATTTGAGCTACAATGATGATCTCTGCAAAAGAAATAAAAAGAGTGCATCTCTGCCAAACCTACGTCCCTACCAATCCTGTAACCGTTTCCAGAAAGCCCATCCATGAAGACCTTCCCCAGTGATTATAAGCTAACCATTTCCAGCTTTTGGCAGCAATAGTGAAAAGCTAATCTAGGTCAACCAAAGCTGTACTAGAAGAGGTCACATCTAACAAACTCCCATAGGCACCAAGAGAACCCAACATARTTGAAAAAGTAACTTCCTATTTCAACCAGKTATTACTACATTTCAGTGCCACAACAATTATTAACCCACTCCGCATTCATTTTGCACTCCAGCAACATGTCCCAAGAGCAATTCTCTTGAGGACAATTTGCTCAGACATTTACAGGTAAAGCGTAACAAATACTCACATTCACAATAACAACACAAATGCACTTCGGCAAAGAATTTTCCCAATGTCATTTGAACAACTGGTACTTCTAGTCCTTCATTCTTTCTCAAAGAAGATTCTCTCCAGTACTTCTATCCCTCATAAAGCAAATGCTTGAATCTTCAGTGGTGACATAGTAAAAACCATTTCATTTTACCTTAGGTTGCTTTTATTTTTATTTTTCTTTCCCCATTTTGTACAATATATAAAGTACAACTGAAATTTTCCTAAGACTATAGGATAAAACTTAGTGACCAAATTCAAAACTAAACCCAATATCAACTTTCTCTTGTTATGGGTTCTATAACAAATGTCCAAAGTTTTTCAACTTAACATTTAACTTTTAATTTACTAATTTCAGAAACCTTATCAAGACTATGACTTTAACCACAAGCTCACCCTACTGATCTTTTTCCCTCATCAAAACTTCAAAAGTATATTCCTCATCCCATAAAGCAGTTACGCTACAATCAATTTTATCTTTAATTTGTTAACAGCAATAAATTGCATAGACAAAATAAAAAAATAAAAATGAATAAAAGAACGGGCAAGTCAAGCATCTGGTGCCAATACATAAACAAAGAAAAGGAACAAATTAATTTCATAAATGCCAAATCTTCCCAATAGAATTTAAATTATAGTAAAAGAAAATGAAGAAAGCATATACATTTACGTACTTACCTTTGGCAATCTAAACAAAGGGTGGTAAAGCAAGCAGGGCAGCTAAGCACAGCATCAGAAGAATGGCCTTTTCTTTTCTTTTGAACCCATAACTCATCTTTGATGTCAAGCTTTGGGTCATAAAATTCTGGCTTTACAGAGTAGTCAATTTCATCATCATCGGAAACTGCAAAACAACGAACTAGATGAGGATTTTGTCTTCAAGAACCAAACGGCCTCCCACCCACCAAAACAACAAAAAGAAAAAAGGAAATTTATTCAAACTACGAGCCAATAAACTTTTATTTGTGGGTTCTTTCACCTGTTTGTTGAGAAACGGTTGGAGAATCGTCTACTTCTTCTTCTGGCTTCTCCTCTTTGTTCATCTTTGGACGGGTGACTGTCTTGTTCTTTTCTCTTTGTTGCGTCTTTTGTTGATTTCTTCTTCAGACTGTYAATGGAAGTTTTRGGTTAAAAGCACTTTACYCCTCAAAAGCACTTCTTCATATTGAGCCTAAAAACTTCCAATTTCATGACTTCACTCCATTAAATGAGGCGGACAGATATTTTTTACTTTCGTTATTAAAAAGATAAAATATACGTTACTATGAAGTATAAAGATAGCATATTAACAAACATTATATATTCAAAAAAATATAAGTATTTTGAGTTAAGCGTGTTGCCACAACCTAACACAAATTTTAAAATAAAATAAAAAAGAAAAAAATTGAAATCCAAAACTACAAAATTAACCACTTATATTTATTATTTAAAGTTTTAAATAAGTTTAGCCGGAGTTCATTTATTCATTTTTTTAGTAAAATAAAAAATAGATATATTATTAATATTTTATCAATATTTAACTTTAGTATTTGTCATGCAGTATCGTTATTGGAATATAACCTATAAGTAATAATGATTAAAATGTAATAATAAAAATATTACAATTACTTTAGAGATATTGTAAGCGRTTTATACATTGTGTCATCTAAATTTTGCATTAAGAAATCAATCAAATAAATTGAAATGTTTGGATTTTCAACATAGTAACGGATACAATTTTATTCAATTAATAGAAAATAGCAAGGCTTAATTATAATTTTTGTCCCTATAAATATACAAACATATCAATCAGGTCCCTTATTTTAAAAATTTGCAATTGGATCCCTACAATAATTATCCAAAATGCTACCTTAGAAGATTTGGAAACATTCCTTGTAGTTTTGTCACATGACATAAGCACGTTGAGCTTCGATTACGAATCACCATAATTGTGATATTTTAGTATGATAATATTTTTTGAAAAAGTTCAAAAATACATTAGGGATGTGATGTAGATCGAACTCAGTATATTTTTCTAATATAAAGGTATATCTTAATAATATCAATTATCATCGTATATTAAACCAAAAATTTTAAACAACAGTCTAAAAATTAGATATATTAAATGAAAATGTTATAATTAGAGAAGAAAACAAAGAAAAGTTATTGCAGCTGGAAGAGGAGAAGAAAAAGATAATTGAGAGAAAATTTAGAGAAGTTGTCATTATCATTAGATGAACTAAAACTCTCTCTTTATTAGTTAAGATGTATATTAAGGCTAGAAAAGTCATTTAAAAATGTACTATTTAGAACACTCTTCCCTTGAATACCTAATACAACAATTGTCTCAACAAAACTTGTTTAGGAAGAACGTAGTGGCAAAAAGTACAAACAAAGTAAGAAAAAAAAAATTATAATTGTTGTAGCAGTACTAYTGGCTACCTCCTTAAAATCTTGTCAAGAAAACCCAGTGGAAGAAAACCCGAATGAAGGAAAAAGAGCTACTCCCCTTAATATAGATCACTAAAGGCCTTTGAATCGACGCCTTCCAATCTTATGTATCAATTTTCTAAATGTTGATGCTAGCAATGCTTTGGTAAATAAGTTTGTCACGTTGTCATTTGGGTGAGTCTGTTACATCAATATTATCACTTTTTTAAAACTCGTATMTAAAGAAGAATGCTTTGATGAGATATGCTTTTTTATGTCTCTTTTGGTATAGCATTTTTTTAGTTGTCCAATACAAGTTGCTTCTCTTCATATAGTATACTTGTGTTTTCTTTTTATTGAAGCTAATTTGTGTTGACGTCTAAAAATAGCCGACGTCAATGACTGAGATATGTAGCAACAACTAGCTGAGCAAGGTTAAATCAAACATGAGTCCAAGGGAAAAGGAATCAAAACAACTGAAAAAACTTAATGGCTAATGAAAATCAAGTAAGGAGAGGATCAGAGAACAATGAGAAGCATGAGGAAAAAGTCAGCCAAATAGGCTGAAACAGTGGGAAGCTAGGAAATAGGCTAAAAAATAAGGCCATAACCACTTGACCGAAAATCAAGGGGCATTATCAATAGAATGACCAATTAAGATGGACGTGGGCTAAGGGAATAGCATGGAAAAATGAGAAATGGCATAAAAGAAGCCGACTTTCTTGGCCACTAGCCATCAAAATAACGTTGCTCAAGAGGAGAATAAATAAGAAGAGAAAAAGTAGAAACAAAAGCAATCAATCAACTCAACAATCAAGTAATTTATCTTCATTTTTATGTCTTTGTTCATTAAATAACTATTTTATTAGCTTTTCTAGTGTTAATTGATTTCGTTAGCTTTATTAGGATAGCTTTATAATCTTTTTTTTGTGATTTTTATGAATTAGAGCACTTATTTGCTTTCTTAATGATAAGCATTTCCAGTCTTAATAGCATAGCCGTTTAGCTTATTCCATTTTTTGCTTTCTTTATTGTTTTCTTTATTGCTTGTTTTACAGCTTTTTGGCTCATRCAGGATTACTTGGCTTGCTTTATCTTATTAGTTGCATCATTTCCTCAATTGACATAATCACTAGTTTAGTTCAAGCTAACTTAACTGTATCTTTGGTTACTTAGCATCCTCCATCATAATCACTGATTTAGCCTTAGCTAACTAAGTTGTACCTTTTTGCTATTTGGCATCTTTCAACATAACCACTCGACTAGTTTTAGCTATCTTAGTTGCAATTTTCTATCGTGTGACATTTACAGTTTACATTTGCTTGCTTGTCTTGGTATTTTTCTTCCCTGATCGGCTAGAAGATCCAGTTTGCTGTTTTCTTAGTCGCAGCAAACACACACATACCATAGTTTTCCTAGTTAGCACATTTCATTTGCACACTTTGTAAGGGTTTCCTAAAGCTAATTTAAGAATTCCACATACAAAAAGGAGGTTGCTATGAATCTAGTGAGCCGATTACACGGGTAGCTAATTGAAACTTAGACCTGGTTGTGTTGAAAAGCTTAGTATGCCACAAYCAGGAAAGTCGAGTCAGCTAGAGAATTTTTGCACACCAACACAATTGGCAAGCCCAGTAGGTCCTCTTAAGTACGCATGAAACTTCATTCCGGCAGAGAAATCATTGCTRGAAATTAGAGCAATTAAACTCGTGTCCAAGTTACACCCACTATAGATATACCGGAGCTCGGCTTGGTGAGCATTGACTAGCAAAATCCAGAAATGTGGGTTTTTCCTTGAAAACGGCTCCTAGCTATAGAGATCCAACAACATCGACTGATGAACAGGTAGCTCCGATAGCCTTGTCAACCATCCAATTCAYTATGGAGCAATGCACAGGTGAGTTAATACAAAATCTAATCTAGTAGTTTACTATTGTTTTCATGCCTATATTSAGAACGAGATTCAAGGTTTAGTGCAGCGTGGAATCCCAGCATACTCTAACCCAATTTCAGCCACTTTCCCTTCCACTATAATGAATAATCACCCTTTGGAAAGTCTGGAGGTAATACAAACATGGGCTCCATCTATRCCACAATTCCCTCATGATCCAATTACAATGGCTCAAAGAAATACTTCCCTACTGATCGGCTACACCTCATCTGGAGGATAACCTCATGTAGCATAGTCATCGCAGCTAGGGGGCAGCCGATACCCTACAGCACTCAGGAGGTTTCTATCCTTTCTCTGCCACAAGTAGACCAATCTCTCGGCTGGCCAGAGAAATTTTTCTTTTGAAGAGTTAAAAGGAAAGATGTATTGTAAGTGACACAACTCATTTAGTCATGATACTAATTTTTTGTGCAGTATTTAGCAATATTATTCAAAGAGCCATCAAGGAGGGGCGATTCCATTTTTAGATGAAAAGCTCTAAGAATCATTAGTGGACACTGACCCCTTTCCAGCAACTGATGCCAGCATAAGGATGATTACTTCGACGACAAACAAACTACAATGGGAGGAGAAGTGACCTCAAGGTCTTTTAATAGCAGAGGAATACTTAGCCACCAAAATCATGGAAGTACCATAGTTGCATACCTCTTATCCTAGTATGAACACCTTCGTCATTTATATAGTTGGATGGTAAGCCTCCCATATTCGAAAGATTAACTTTGGATAGAGCTGGAAGTATAGCTAATTTCCGTTTGAAGAAGGAAACCATGACCGTAGAAATCCCAGCTGCTTAAAAACCTGCCAATCTATTTCGGCCTTTAGGTAAGACCCAAAAGAGAAGAGAACAAAGATAAAGAGCCAAGCAAAGAGCATTGCTTGAAGAGCATCTGAGGTTATTTGGAAAAATGATAGATCATAAGATCGATGTCATCAATTTACTACCGACTGAATTCAAGAACACAAAACGGTAGAGTTTCCTAATAGAAGATGTCTTATCAGYTGAAGAAGCAAGGGCTAAGTTGGTTATGTTCGTAGTCGATTCCTTACTGGCCAAGCTATAGATGTGTTTCCCTAAGTCGACCAAGGAAATGGCGAATCATCTCATACCACTCTATATCAAAGCTCATCTAGACGACTATCCACTTAGCCAAGTCTTCATTGACTGAGGAGTCATTCTCAATGTCATGCCCATCTTCATGATGAAACATGTAGGGAAGACATCGGTTGATCTCATGAATATTGATATTCAATTGACTAATTTTACAGGGGAGTCTATACAAGCTGAGAGAGCTCTGATTATGAGCATCACAGTTGGATTAAAGACTAGTATGATCACTTTCTTTGTAGTAAAGGTAAACCAGCCTATATGATGCTTCTAGGGCGAGAGTGGATTCATGTCAATCTAAGCGTCCCTTCCACCCTTCACTAGCAACTTATTTTGTGGGTTGGTGATCAGATGGAGGTCATCCCAGCCTATCTAAGTCCATTCTCAATTGATATGCACATGAGTGAAGTTATCTCTACTCCTCGGAGTTCGAGCCATCTCGCTTCGTTCAGCTGTTATTAAGCCATGAACTTAGCTGAGGACATGAAGACCAACCTAAGAGAACCTAAGGTGGGGAAAGATCTAGGCTAGGAAGAATAGATACTCGAAGTCTAGATATGCTTGTTGACTAAGTCGTAGGAAATAGATTTCTTAACTTTATGGACGGATACTTCAGCTACAATCAAGATAATGTCCACAAAACAGTTTTCAGGTATCCGGGGGCAATTGGCTTGTTCAAATGGGTAGTCATGTCGTTTGGATTAAAGAATGTAGGGGCAACTTTTTGAAGGGCAATTAACATGATTTTTCATGATTTAATAGGCCAAAGCATAGAAGTTTACATCGACGACTAGGTTGTGAAATCGACCACCTTTGCCTAACATTTAGCCGATTTGGAAAAGTCTTTTCTGAGGATGCACCGACACAACTTGAAGATGAATCCTATTAAGTGCACATTCGGGTATCAACTGGGCATTTTCTCGATTTTTTGGTTCAGCAAAGGGGGATCGAAGTCGATGTTAATAAGACTAAGGTAATACTGGAGGCCAGGCCCCTAAGAAACAAGAAAGAATTAAAATGCTTAATTGGCGACATTAACTTCTTAAGAAGATTCTTGCCAAACTCTGTTGTGAAACTCAAAGCATTCTCATCTTTGCTGAATTTGCAACTGGCTGAAAATTTCACATGGGGGTAGAACATCAAGAAGCCTTTGAACATATCAAGCGTAGCTTTTCCAAAACTCTAGTTTTAGCTGCACCACGAGGGGACAAACCGATGAAACTATACGTATCCACTATTGAGACTTCAATAGGCTATTTATGGACATAAGATGATGACGAGGAAATTGTGAGAGCCGTTGGAAAAATTATGCCTCTCACTTTCATACTTGCACAAAGTTAGAATACTATGTCTTGCCTATAAAAGTGAATGTCATTTGTAAGATGGACTTGCTTCGCTTTCTCTTGAATCGGCCAGTCTGACAAGGAAGATTGATATGATGGGTCATGAAGTTAGCTGCCTTCTCTATGAAATATATGCCCCTTAGAGCCATGAAAGGGTAAGCAATAGCTAATTTACTTGTAGAACATCTGTTGCCTTGAAGCAGTTGATCCTTCGTTAGAAATTCAAAGCTACATAGGAATGAAAGCCATGGAAGCTAACCTTTGATGGCTCTAGAGCTAGCTGGGGGGTAGGAATGGGCATACAGTCACTAGCCTAGCTGGTCTCAAAGGAAGTTTCATGTTCAAGCTAGAAAAAAAGGACCAATAATTAAGTAGAATATAAAGCTTTGATCATGGGTCTTTGTTTTCTTTTGTTAATGAAAGCACAAACTGTTGAAATCATGGGAGACAGTTAGTTAGTTATCCAGCAATTGGCAGGAGAATATAGGTGTAGAAATGCCAAACTAATTGGCTTTTACCAGGAAATACAAGCCTTATTATAGGAATTTTTCGATGTACTTGTACACTTGCCCAGAAGAGAAAATGAGGAGGCTAATGACTTAGCTCAATATGCATTAGGGTACAAAGACATGTTGCCAAGAGATTCATAGGCTCCTTTTCATCAGCTAATTTTGTATATCAATAGCTGCAACTCAGTCTATTGAAAGACTAAAATTGTCAGTTACCTAAAAAATCCATCGGCTAATGTTAGTAAGGAACTCAGGCATAATGCATTACATTATTTGGTGGTYGATACTGACTTAAAAAAAGAAGCCATAAAGGTTTCCTGTTAAAGTGCTTAGGTAGGGGTGAAGCAACTCGGGTCTTAGCAGAAAGCCACGAATGATTGTATGGAGCACACTAGGCAGGACCAAAATTAAGTTGATTGCTACATCAGCATGGAGTCTACTAGCCGACAATAACGGCTGATTGTCATGCACACATGACAGACAAAATCGCATAAGCAATAAAGCTTYACTCATGCAAGTATACACAGTCYACAAGTAATRTAAAGTGAATAAGAGTATCATCTCACAAGGATTATTGGTTCAAAAGTGATGGTTTAAATTCCTAATAAAATCAAATAGTTGTTGATGGTTGGCATGAAAATAAAGTAAAATAATCTAAAATTTATCTAGCTACAAATATTCGGGAACAGATCATAGCACTTGCACACACAAAAGATGATTAAGAGCTTAAAAGTGAGTCAGAGTTAAGAAATCCAAAATGTACTAATATCCAAGAAGTCAAAACATCAATGTTGCAGACAGGCTACAGCAATGACTGATGAGTATAATGCTGTAGCAAAGGCTTATCTACAGTAAAAATGTAAATCGAGATAGAAAATGACCTCACCCTTTCAGCTTGTTACTCCTTGTTGCTATTACACGAAGTTGTTCCTATTAGCTTAAGGAACACGAATAAAAGTTCAGATCTCATATGATTTTATGAGTTTAACATAGATGTCTCAAATATCCAGTGGCATTTCCTAAGATATTAAACATTATCTTAAGATATCCAAACCCATATCTACTGAACCTTTTCACTTCTTTTACTACCTTTCAGAGTTCAAAAATCCCACACAAACACTATTTATGGCCACAAAACAGTGAATGTAAACAATAGATATCTTTGAGTAAAGTATTTATAAAAAGTAAACCTTGCTCAAATCATTCAACGAGATATTGAGGACATTAGTTCATCAAAACTCTAACTTCTAAGAAGTTAGCTCATGCTCTTGGATGTAAGAAAATACATAATGTGAAAGTTTATCATCTCAAAAATGCATCTCAAAAAAACCACTAATAGAAGGAGAAACGAAGCCTAAAGAGGTTGATGAAGACCAATGGTGAAGTACTCCTTAAGTTCTTTTTCTTTTTCTAAGCTTCTCCTCTTTTTGCTTCCTTTCTCTCTTTTCTTTTTCTCAATTTTTCTCTCTCTTTGTTGTGCGGCAATGACCTCTGAATAGTTCTGTCGTTCGCCTTTTCTTCTTTTTGTCTACTGAAGCTTCCCTTGGAAGCTTGACAAAAAATGTGTCATAGAAAGGTTTGGGCCCCCTCTTCCTACACCTATAAACACCCACTTTTTCTTTTTGCTTTTTAACTTTTCTACTTTTCGTTTTGGCTTCACACGTGACTTGCTCTCTTTCCAATCATGACTCTCTTTTTCCTTGACTTTCTTTCTTCAAATATTATATGTTTTTCTGTTCATTTTGCTATCGCTGTAGCATCATGTTTCTACACTATTGCACTCATTATTGCAACATCGAACAAGTCTTCACTTCTTCATCAAGTAACCTTCAATTTCATTTATAGAATCTTTTTTTTTACAAAATAGGGCATTTTACCTTAGTAATAGCACATAGTTCTATAATTTCATAATATTGCATAAATAAAGTCACTTGATTAAATTTAAGCAATATCCAAGGTAAAATAGTACAAAGTAGTAATTCATCATATTCAAAAGGGTGAAACTATGCACATAATTACTAGTAAAATTAATGGATTTTCACCCACATCAATATGCTAAAAGCTGTCAGGCCTACCAAAAGCACGGACATTTGTTCAATGTCTTAATCGCATAACTTCATCCAATAGTGAAGCCTTGGCCATTCGAGGGTTGGGCCATGGACATCATCGGCAAGATCAACCCACCTTCTTTTTCTTAGTGGCTACCAACTTCTTTACTAAGTCGTTAGAGGCTTAGCCGTTGACTAAAGTAACCCAGGAAGTCGTCATCAACTTTATTAAACATCAAATCATCTTTCACTTTTGGGATCCCAGAGTTCATTACAGCCGATCAAAGGACTATTTTCACTGGAGATAAAATAGCTGCCTCTGCGTAGCAATTCCAGATCAAGTTGATCCACCTAACATCTTATTATGCCCAATGGATAGGCAGAAGCAACTAACAAAAGAGTCATTAACATGATTAAGAAGGCTATGAAAGATAAGCCCAGTAATGGCACRAGGTCTTGCARGAAGTGTTATAGGCTTACAAGAACTCCATCAAGACGGCTTCAAGTTCCACTTTTTATCAGCTGACTTACGGGCATGAATAGTCCTACCATTCGAAGTTTCGATACGATCAACTAGAATAGCATTTCAGAATAATATATCCATAGCCGATTATTAGCAAGCTCTTTTAATGGAGTTGGACTAAGTAGGTGAAAACAGATGGACCACCTCTGAAGACAATTTAAGACATAAGCAGAAGGTGGCCACCTCATACAATCGGCAAATTCAAGTTAGTAGGAAGGCGACATGGTTTGGGAGAATATTTTGCCGATTGCACCTAATGATCACGAGTTTGGAAAGTGGTCAGCTAGCTGGGAGGTCCTTTCCTGGTTAGCAAAGTCATACCTGGGGGAGCCTATCGGCTAACACACCGAATAGTAAAGAGCTAGACTGTATGATCAACGGCAGGTATTGAAACATTACTAACTTTCTTTTTGGGAGGGTATAGAAAATTAAAAAGTACAAGAAACACGTAAATAAATCTTTGATCGGCTAGTAATAAGTTAGCTGGGCTTTAGTTTTATTTCAATAATAATCTTGGTTACATCCCAGCCGAAGTAGCTTTTGTTAATTTTTAGCCAAAAAAAAAAAAAAGATGATTGACGAAACAAATCAGCTCTATAAAGAAGGAGGAAGAGCCAGAAGAGAAAGGACATTGAGCAGAGCAGAATGGACGATAATAGCCTGATTTGGATTTTCTGCTGCAGGAATAAGCACGAAAAGAGCATTATTGACAACCCTCACGCATCAATGTACGAATTGTAAACCTAAGTGCAATTATATATTAGAATTAGGAGACTAGATTTGACAAAATCCTAATCATATTTGAAGTCAGATTGGTTAGACTCCTATATATGGAGGTTGAGTYTAAGTCTTTAATAATAAAAAATCAGATAGATGTGTTTTAGACTCCGAGTAAGAAACTTGACAARTTTGTTGAGTTTTAAATAAAGATATTTTATCTTCATAAAAAATTCTTTGTTCAATTTAAATTCTTTGTTTAATTTCTACAAAGTGGTATTAGAGCTAGCAACATGGATGACTAGGTGACCCCTCCTAATTGTCTAGCATTTTACTTTGATGGAAAAGATAATTTCAATGTGGCATAGACAGATGCAAACATATTTTGAGTTGACTAGCATGTAGGATGTTATTCATATTGGTTTTCAACAACCTTCCCCTGAGACTAAGTTAACTACACAACAGCAGAAAGAATAGCACAAACTGAAGCATCAAGATATTACACATATCCTACAGACAGAAGTAGCATTACCTGTATATAATCAACTTATGTATGCATGTACAACGAAAGAGATGTGGAAAATTTTGATGAGAACATACATGGGGAAGCCTGAGGCGAAGAAGGTCAAATTGCAACAGCTAAGAGGTGAGTATGAATTGACTCGAATGAAACCCATAGAGTCAATTAAAGATTACATTAACATACTTCAAGAGCTTGTGGGATCCATAAGATCTAACGGTGATTCTCTCTCTAATTCTCAAGTTTTTGGTAAAATTCTAAGATMTCTAAATAATAGATTCCATACCGAGAAGACTATTATTGAATCTTCCAAGGATTTAGATACATTAACTATTGATGAATTATAAGGTGAATTGTTGTAATATGAGTTGTCTTTGGATTATGAATCAGATAATACTTTTGAGGAAAAAGTATTACATTCTCAAATGGATTTACAAAAGGAAAAAGACACGTCCTTAACTCATGCTAAATTGGATCAACATCATGATTAGAATTTTAGAGAAAGAGGATGTGGCAGGGGTGGATATCGAGGTAGAGGCCAAAGCCATRGTAGAGGTAATTTTAAATTACCAACAAAATAATTTCAGTAATTCTTACAGAGATGGGATAAATAAAAAATACAATGTTTTTTTTTTTTTGGCAAAACGTATAGTCACATTGAGAAGGATTGTAGATTTAAAAAGGAACACATAGCATAATAGTATGCACAACTTCCTGAGATTGTAGTTGATGAAACTCCTAAGTCTTTATTGTTGGTTACTACTGGATTTGATGAAAATAATAAGAATGAATGGATTTTAGATTGAGGATGCAGTAATCATATGTCTGGGAATAAAATATGTTTCTAGAGTTAGATTCATCTGTTAAGACCATTATTAGTCACCTTTCGAATGGTCAAAAACCCAATATTAGTCACTCTAAAGTTTTTTGATGTCTTGTATATGCTCATATTCCAGATGCTCTCAGAAAAAGGTTGGATGATAAAGCAAAAAAATGTATTTTTCTAGGTTATAGTCATCAGACTAAAGGCTACAATTTATAWAATCCTACTACCAAGAAGTTGATTATAAGTACGGATGTTACCTTTGATAAGCAAAAATCTTAGGATTAGTCTTCTAAAGCATCTAAACAGCTAGAACCATCACATTTTATTCCATTGAAGTTTCAAACTTTAGTGTATAATAAATCCACTAGTCAAGAAGGAGAGAAAATTGAAAACTCTAGTAGTTCACAGTCTTCTGGAAGGCCTCGGAGAGAAAGTTGCCTACCAACTCGTTTGTAAGATTATGTCATCAATAATGATAGTGATTTATCTAATAAAGATATTGTGACTTATGCTTTATTTACATATTGTGGTCTAGTTACTTATGAGGATGCTACTAATGATGACCGTTGGTTTCATGCTATGGATGAGAAAATTTGCACTATTGAGAAAAACAAAACTCGGGAATTGACTACTCTTCCAACTGATCAAAAGCTCATTTGTGTTAAATGGGTGTACAAGACCAAGTATAAACCTTCTGGAGAAGTAGACCGTTTCAAAGCAAGATTAGTTGCTAAAGGTTATAAACACAAAGTTGGTATTGAGGTTTTTGCACATGTTGCCAAACTTGATATAGTTCGGATGTTAATTTCTCTTGATGCTTGTAATTCTTGAAAATTTTATCAAATGAATGTTAAATTTGCTTTCCTAAATGGTGTTTTGGAAGAAGAGGTATATGTTGAAGAACCTCAAGGTTATATACTTAAGGGTCATGAAGATAAAGTCTACAGGTTGAGGAAAGCCTTATATGGGTTGAAACAAGCTCCAAGAGCTTGGTACATTCGTATTGACTCTTATTTTGTTGAACATGGATTTCAAAAGTGCCCATATGAGCATACTTTATATTCAAAATTTAATAATGATGTTGATATCCTTACTGTATGCTTATATATTGATGATATGATATTTACTGGCAACAATCTCAAATTAATTTATGAGTTCATAGGCTATGATTAATAATTTTGAGATGATAGATTTGGGATTGATGTCTTATTTTTTGGCTTGGAGATTTATTAGCTGGATGATAGAATTTTTATTTGTCAGAAAAAATATGTTGGTGATATTTTGATGAAATTTAAGATGGATTTTTGTAAACCTATTGTTACTCCTATGGAGGAGAAATTGAAGTTGCCAAAATATGACATTGGTGAATTTGTTGAAACTACTAATTTCAGAAAATTGGTTGGGAATTTCAGATACTTAACTTCCAATGCCTGATATTACTTTTGGGGTTAACTTAATCAACAAATTTGTGGAGTTATCTCACCAATCACACTTACAAGCAGCTAAAATAATATTGAGATATATTAAAGGTACATAATCTAATGGTATCTTTTATTCACGTACTAATAATATATTTCTTATTAGATGCACGAACAGTGATTAGGCTGGTAATATTGTAAAGTATAAGAGCACTTCTACAGCTTGGCTAGAATGATCACATCACAAGGGACACCGGGAGAATTTGGAATTGCCTGTAGGAGAAGTCGGATGTTCAGGCATAGGATTTGATCAACCTTCTCAATCCTAGGGTTCTGCTCTACAACCAATTGCACCGATGTCAAACTTAATATCCTAGACCTTAGGTCTTGCCAAGTGGACTTACACTCCTCTAGGCCTAGAATGCCTTCATTTTTCTCACTTTTAGGCATCAACTGATGGCTCTCCAGCTCCATCAGCGAAGCACAAACCTCTTGTGCCTCCCTTAATAGGCCAACTAGAAGATTATCCTGCTTATGGATTTGCCATCGATCGTGAGATAATTACTTCTTTTCCTCTGTTAACTCAACTGACAGGATTGAATCTCAGCTTCCAGAAAGGATATCCAATCAAAAAGGGCAGAGATTCCTTATTTCAGTCAGCATGTTCTGTTGTCATTTCTCGGCTATAAAGCTAGTGCTCAATTCTTCATCCTTGGCAGCAAGAGTGGCTAATTCATTCAGCTTAGCTATGGCATTGGTTTGCAGTTTGTGGTTGACCTCGATCGTATACAGAAACTTGATCAGTCGAGGGCAAACCATAGAGCACTCAACTTTTAGTTCAGCCGAAAAGATTGGGTCAGAAGATCTGGCAACCAAGCTCAAGACATTCCTTAGGTCATCATAAATGGCTTCTCTTATGGGCATCTTTCCTTTAAACACGGTCTCCAAAAATCGCAGGGTGCTAGCAGGTCTGATAACAGCAAAAACAGGACCAGTCAACTCAAAGAATGTAACCATATCTTCTGTAGGCACGACCGAAATTGGAGACACAAGAGGTGGAAATGCTGGAGTTGCAGAGATATCCCCTTGGTCTTTGACCGAGCTCTCTTGTGATTTGGATAGAGGAGCGATGAAAAAGGCAAATGAGTGGGACTTCTTTTTTTCAGGCTTCTGTAAAACAAAGTGGTCAATCGATAAATACTCAAGAAATGACAAAAAAGGATGAGGCGAAATTACCTTAGGAGCAAATGCCATAACACCTGCGGCTCTTAGCTATTGAGACTTTTTAAATCCAATTGAAACAATTGCAACTGAAAGTGTATCGAGGAGATTTTCCATATCAATTGGCCTAACCAATCATGTAAAAGGTGAGAAAAGCAAAGGTCAGAAGTAAAAACAACCGATAGATCAAAAAAGAGCAAAAAATATCAAAAATAATTGCCTTTTCTTCCTAGGAGAAGCCTCGATTGGACGAGAGACGGCTAAGGGTGGAGAAGCAATCAAAAGGGTTGCAGCTTTCTTTTTTGAAATAGCCAGCCAACCCAATGGCTAAGGCAGTTTGAGCAAAAAAAAAATATATTTTTTTTCCAAATGCTTGGCTAAATCAATCGAGAAAATAATAGTTTCTACCTGGTCCCACTAGGAATCAAATTGTGCAGTAGTCAGGGGGAAGCAACGAAAATCTTGCAAAAAGAATTTTTTAAGCTTTTCCTGGAAACCTATGGTCCAGGATCTCACATTCGCCTCAATTAGYTTTGGACGAAAGAGAGGCGATATGTCGAGATTGGGATCGGCTTGGTTATCTTGCATGAAGYYGAACTTCCTCACACAGCAGTGCAGCTAGTACGATTCRGCTAAAATTTTGTTGTAGCGAGCAATCRATAGAATCCCATAAAGCAGCGGCATAGAACAAAAGGAGGTTGGCCCAGATGACCATCACGTTAGCATAGTTAGAACTATCTGGCCTTAGTTATAGCCAATTATGGCCTTCATCCCGCCTAAAATACATGAAGAAGTCAATGGTGATAACCTTGGTAAAGTATAGCCGTTTGAAAATTCCTGGCTAGAAAACTCATTGATAGGCACCTTCCTTAGTCAATATCCTGTCACTCACCAGCAGATTCGCAGCCAAARCACAGCCAACCCTGAACACAGGGAAGTATTGAAAAAGCCACAATTTTAGAACCCAAAAGAGTGTGACCACATTGCCAGTATCCTCCCTACTAGCTAAGGCTTCTATTAGCCAATCGAGTCCTCAGTAGATGAGATAAAGAACTAAGAAAGCTAGTGGCAGAGGCTGGTCATTCATCAGCAAGCCAACATAATATTGGTAGTCGGCTATAATGATATAAGTAGCCGAACAGAGAATGTACTTGCAAAGCTAGTAGAGCAGGAATGCCCCGTGCTCATCCTCAAAAATAGTAGTCGAATCAGCCATATTAGCCTTAAYAAACTTGGGATAGTTGCTTACTAAAATTTAGCCAAAAATCTTTCCTATGAGTATCAGCATAACGAGTCAGCACATCAATGCCAGTCACTGGCGGACTGAGAATGGTGCCTACATTAGCAGGGTTGGGGAAAAGATCCCTGAAGGAACGGCTAATGACCAGAACAACAAAACGACCATTAGCAGATTTCGATCAAAACTCAACTGAAGGTTGACAGACAGTTGAATAGCATGATACACCCCCCATCTCTTCCAAACGGACTCCATGGTTGGACTCAGCCACTCAACCTAAAGGTCAAAGCTTGCAAGTCAGCCGGGCAACAAGGAAAGTTTTCCACCACCTGGATAGATTCTAGTCAGACAGAGAAGAAGAAGGCTAAAGCTTTTAGGTTTGAGGAAGRTAAAGCCYTCGTAGAAATGAATGGTTGAACAATCCAGCCYAAAATGTGAAATCTTTGGAAGGATCATGGCAAATCAGGACCCGATTGTCCGTGCTGGGAGTGGTCGGAGGCTTCGCTATGAGAACTGCTACTGGAAGACATTATTGCTTGACAGCAGAAGTTGGAGAAAGCGGTCAGAAACTAGTAGCAGGAAATCAGAAATGGTAAAAGTGTGGTAATGGCAAGGAAAAGCGAGAAAGCACTAGTGAATGCTTGAAAAAGAAGAAGTAAACTTTTTTTTTAACTTTTGGCCTATTTTCATGCCGTCAGGAACTGAAAGGATGGGATGTATAGTAGTTCCAAAAAGAATCATCATGGTTTGGGTAAGCTAACCACTATGTTTGTTCCCTGATTGGCTAGAAGATCCAGTTTGTTGTTTTCTTAGCCACATCAAACACAAACGTACCATAGTTTTCCTAGTCAGCACGTTTCATTTGTATACTTTGTGAGGACTTACTAAAGCTAACTCAAAATTTCCACACACAAAAATAAATTTGCTATGGCTCAATTAGTCGATTACATGTTTAGCTAACTAGAACTCAAGTCTTGCTGTGTTGAAAAGCTTAGTACGCCACAACCAGGATAGCGAGTCGACTAGGCAATTTTTGAACACCAATAATTTGCAAGAAGATTTTGATTTATCATATTCCTCAACCATACATATTCTCGACTTACCTCATGGATTGGAGTAATTTATAAATAATTTGAGGATGTAGATGTTCGTATTTRCTTAACAAATCTTCAGGATATAGTGATCCTTGAAAAAACTATATCTTGTAAAGAGACTTACAAAATATGCTATGTCAAGTTAAGTGAAATTTGTCAGATAAGTTAATGCACCAATTACACTAAGATATTTTACTTCATAACCAAGAATCTTTTTCCCATCTTCAAGTGGGAAAAAAAGATGTTTATTAACTTTAAGTGATGTAACAACCATYAGTGATGCCAATAGATGGGCTATATAAAATTGTTTTAAAACTTTTTATGTATAATATATGGACTGATAAAGAAATAATCCTTCAGAGAAATGTTCAATTTGTAAACTAAGACATAATTTTGTCTTTCCTAGGTCTTTCATCTGAATATCATTTTTCAAATAATATACAGCTTTGTTGAGATATTCAGGTGTCCCAATAGATTTTAAATCATAAACATAAACTRCAATAATTGAAAATTCAATATCTAGTGTCATGAAAACACAATGGCGGGCATCTTCATTTTTAATTCCACCACTCAACATATATTCGGTACAACAATTACATCATATATGTCCAGATTGTGTTAGCAAGACTATTTGCAATTTGATGGATGGTTTTCTTCAAGAGAATGTTTTAGACAAATTAAAATTTTCAGCAATTTAAAAGTCATTGTCTAGTGATCTATATATATAAACGGTGACCACACCATCAAACTCATATCAAGATTTCATGTGTTGCTAAGTGATTTAGTAATTCTTGTTAATCAGTAAAAGCATTATGCACTTGATTTGCTATTTTTTTACAAATGAATAACCTAATGTTGACTTCAAGTTTGCTAACTAATAACAAAAAGTCAATTGCAAATGAGATAATTTATGATAACAAGATAACTATATATATACCATTGGTGTTGCCATGTAAAATAGCATATCCCCAAGCAGATGTAGGGATTTTATTCTCAAATGATCTAGAACTATTTAATAGAAAGAAATAATCTAAACCATTTTGTATATGGCATCGAGCTAGAAGATGCTCAATAGTAATCCTAATTGACATGTAATAAGTATCAAAAGCAGGAGATGAATATTGATCACCATTATTCGAATGGATACTTTTTTAATTAGATGGTATGGAAATTTTGCCCGTAATTAAATTACCTGAGCAAATGATCTTGCAAACTCTAGGTTGCTAGTTGGTAATAAATTATCATGTGACCATCGAGTTGATGTATCAACTAAGACCATAAATAATTTAAATTGGTCACAAGGTAGATAAATGAATCCACATATATCACCATAACTTYATTCTAGAAATATAGGACTCTCAATTGCTACTTTGATTGTGATGGTCTAATAGTCAATTTTCCTTGAAATAAGTAGCGCATAGGATTTCATTTGAATTCAACACTTTTTTATTTCTCTGTGGGTGGCCGTGCGGATTGTTATTCTTTGCATCGTTATAGATCTAGGTGACAAATCTATTACGTCAAATAATAAAGTGTTTGGATCACATGTAAACTTCTGGTTTACTAGATGATGCACTTTTAGTGCATTAATTTTGGCATAATATAATTCTGATGAAAGAAACGATGTTTTCATCAATATATATTTCCTCTCTGAGACAATAGTTGTGATACATAAATATTTGAACAACTTTTCCCATTGTCTCAATATATGATATCCATTTCGAGAATATCTTTAAAACTTAATAATCTCTTTTGGAGAAGAACAAGAAATTATATATAATATGTTTTGTCCTTTTCTTATTTTAACTCTTATGAAACCTTTAACCTAATGAATTCTATAATACTATTTATAGTATTTACATTTGTCCCTCTCATCTCCATGTGAGAGAAACATTGCTACTTAAATTTGAGGATGATGTGAGTTATTGCACTATCAATGAGACATATATCTTGACAATTTATTAGGAATCTACAAACATATTGTAATGGAAAGTAATTAATTAAAAACTTACATCCATATATTAAGACTAAAAAATAAGTCAACTAACTAGCAAATAGTTCGAATATTAAAAAAGAGTTCAGCTAATTAAAAGAAAGTTTGTGAAATTTCACTTAAGAAAAATGAACCATACTTAAAATGAAACTATTTTTTGTTGTCAAGACACATCTCCTCCATTAAATGGTTAATATTGCATGTTAGATCAGAGACATCCAAGTGAATCACATTAGCTAGACCATCAAAATCAAGAAAATTCATCTCTACTTTTTATTTTCCTTGATTGGTTTTTGGTAAATATGTACAAGATATTTTATTATACAATAGATATGTACGTATTTTTAAGTTATCATAGAGATAATGACGAAGAAAAATTAGCGCTTTTATATGATCTTGTTGGGATTTATTGTTTCGTTCTTCTATTGTCTCCCTAGCGCCCCCTTTAAGTATTCATGCAAAATAATTCTAGTCAAATTTGCCAAGTACAATGAATTCAAATTTGATTACATTTCCCATTTAAAACAAAGATAATTAATTTTCGAATGATGTAGAATTATGACAAAGTGATCAATTTCAATGGGGCATAAATTGTACACATAATTTCATTGATAAGCATTGTATTATACATATTATATCACCAACTTATTTCATATTCTTTTAAGATGCATGCTATTTCGGGAGACAATGATAATATATATATTTTCTAAAATAATAATTTATTTAAACGACTATTAGTTTAGGAGCAATAGTTCGATATTTTTAAAAAATATTTATATTGTAATGTATATTCTTCAAGAATATTAAGATAATAATGCCAATCTCTCCAAAAGTAGATAATATTAATTTAGATTATTGCTACTTTAAGAGCAATAAATTCAATATTCTTCGAGAATATTGATTATATAATGTTATACTTTCAAGAGTATGTAATATTAATATTCTAAAATATAAAGTTGTGCCACTTCAAGAGTCATAACACTATTCTTTTATTATTTTTATACATTTGTGAAAAACTTATGAATTAAACAAGAAAGGAAATATCACATATAAAAAGGATACTCACTATTGGCCAAACATGCAACCCACTAATATGACWAGCAACAAAAAATTTCATGAAATTGATATCCAGGAACTAAAAATCTCTACATCAAGGAGTTAAAATTTAGACCGAAGTTTCAGTTTTAACAATTCAAGAATAAATCGGGGCATCAATTTGATCCTTATATAGTAATGTGTATGCAACTTTAAACATGATTTTTTAACTAAACCAATAAACATAACTTATTAACTAACTAATAAAGATCTCATATTATGAATATAAAAACTTAATAAGAGAATTATCTCAGTACAAAAAGACGGTAAATATAGGGATTCTCAATTTACTTCATTAACAAACGCGAGAGCACATGGATCTAAAAATTTTACCTTAATTATAAGCTTTAACAAAAGTAGGACACTTGTGTTAATAACATGTAATTAGAGAATGAAGAGAAAAAGAGGTGTTGTAGCTAGAGAAGGAAAATAAAACGATAACTTGAGAGGACCAAATGAGTGGTGCGAAATCAATTCACCAAAGTTAAAATATATAAGCTCACAATACGATGGAAAGCAAAGTTGTCTCCCACAGGGAATGGCGAATCAATTTCTTCCCCTTACGATCACTTCAACTTTGGTCACAATGGTGGATTAACAATTAAATTTAAGTAGTAAGGAAACAATTAATTGAAGAAAATTATTTTTTAATAATAAACTTTCGATAGGAAAAAGGTTCTGGTTAAGGGTATTAAATCCACACTAGTTCAAACATTTGATCATTGATTCAATAATTTACTCAATTTTCACAAATAAATTAGTTATAATTGTCAAAGAAAGCTTTAAACAACCAATCCCTCCTTAAGTGTTGACAATTAAAAGGAAAAACCTTATTAATTATCTCCTAATTGATAGATAATCCAAGAGATAGCACATGAGATATAATGTACCAACAACATTAAGAATTAGAGCGACCAAATCCTGGTCAATGAACTTTGATAGCTGGAGGAATAATACCAATTTGCTATTCTGTTAAACCACAGCAAATAATTACGAATTTGTCTGGTTTAACTTGACTACAAACTATTAGACTTAACAAAATATTTGTGCATAATATTCAATCAAGTCAACAACTATTAATAATAATTACAAAGAATAACAAATATCTATTACTAATTGAATATATGAACACGTTTAGATCTGACAAACGAACTGAACTAGTGCTTCATTAATACCTTTTTTCCCTTATTACCTCTACAAAGTCCTAAATGAATAAAATGTCAATAAAACACATAATTAGTGCGATAATTCTATTCCAAATTGCATCAAATATTTATATATATATTGCACTAATTTGGACTCTATTAATGAGAAGTTGTCACTACTATAATATATATGAAAATCCTTTATTTATTGGTTAAAACCTAGAGCTTCAAGGGTAGAAAAGTCATTCATACCTATATTATTTACAACAGAAAATACTTTGGGAGGGAGTTAAATCCATATCCCTCCATCCTAAATCAAAACCCATTAATGAATATATAAATTTGGGAAAAAAATGACCTATTCCTTAGTTTGACTTTACAATGTACTTGGATTGATTTTTTGTGGAAGAAAATTATATTGCAAAAAAGAAAAAATTTCAACGAAAAAGACGGGAAAATGAAAATTTTGAATTTATTTTTAAAAGAAAAAATTTTCTTGAAAATTCATTTGCATTAAAAAGATGACGTTATAATTTTGTCGAAGAAATGTTTATATAGATTTTTATTTGGTAGTGAATTTTTTCTTAAGCAAGATTTTTTTTAGTGAAAACAATAAAATTGAGTTTTTCATCGAAGTGAAATTTTGTATCACTTGAAAAAATTAAACAAATAAAATTTTCAATGAAATCAAAATTTTTTTTGGTTGAAACCTTAATAATTGAATGTAGAGTAGGTGAAGGTTATTTCTATCTAAATCTTATATATTCATTAGATGGGGTGTGAATTTATGATAAAGGGTGCAAATTTATTGTTAAGCTCCTCCCAAATATTTTTTGCTCATTAGTTTTGGAGAATATTATTAGTTCGCGAGAATATTATTTGTAGCGAACTAACTGTAGGACCCAACGAGTAGTATATCAACCACCCATAAAATCAACACCAAGGCAATCAACCAAATAATAATTCCCAAATTCACCACCAATGATATACTAATTAATTAACCAACTAAACCACAAAGCTAATCATTGAAATATAATCAATGTAAATTAAATCAATACACGAGATTTATTTTACGTGGAAAAATTCCTCCCATGTGAAGAGTAAAAACCATGGGACTTATGAGGAGTCCACCCTAAACATTTCTATTATTATGATAAGTTGAGGGTACGAGTGCATCCAAATCAATCTTACAAAGATCTACAACCCACCAACAATTCCATACATAATAGATCAACAATAAGAGAAGTAAAAAGTGAAGAATATCACCAAAAATGCAGTTCTGTCCAGCAGCGATTTCTCCTAAATCGTGGCACCAAATCACGATTCAACCATCCAGATTAAAGCTCTAGATGTTCCGAACATGCTATCCAAAATTCAGCAAAAACGAACACCGTTTGACCTCGATCAGATCTTTCGATTCTAGCTGCCCCAAGAAATCCAAAAAATATACTACTTTCTCAAGGACCTTTTTTTTTTTTTTCTCTCTCTTGTATTGCTTAGTGACTCTCTATGTGTGTTATCTGACACAACTCATATTTGCGCCCATATATATATAACCCTAGGATAGTGAAGCCCTAAGTTATAAAGTCAAGTGGGCCTAAATTGGGTTGGACCCCAATAATCTCCCCTTCTAGCCCATCATGGGGAAGATACAATCACGAAGTGATCACTTGAACTTCATCCCAGTGAGCTTACTACAAAGCTCGATCGTGCTTCCTGGAACGACCTTAGTTATCATGTCTGCATTATTCTTGTCGGTGTGAACTTTCTTCAGCTTCATTCTTTTGCCTCGATCACATCCGACAACCAATGATATCTCACATCAATATGCTTGGTCGTGAATAATACATTGCATTCTTGCTCAAATCCATAGCACTCTGATTATCACAGAGCACTACATACTCTCTTGTTTCAACCCCAACTCTTGAAGGCACCTCTTAAGCCAAAGCATCTCTTTGCTTGCTTCCATCGCTGCAATATACTCTGCCTCAGTTGTTGACAATGCTACACATTTTTGTAGCTTGGATTGCCATGATATGGCTCCCCCTGAAAATGTAAACACATAACCTGAGGTAGACTTTYGGTTATCAAGATCACCYACCATGTCAGCATCTGTATATMCTTCAAGTATAGGTTTGCCAYCTCCATAACACAAACTCAACGTGAAAGTACCTCGCAAGTATCTGAAGATCCACTTCACTGCTTCCCAATGAACTTTACCCGRATTGGATAAATACCTACTCACTGAACCGACAGCATGTGTAATATCTGGTCTTATACACACCACAGCATACATCAAAGAACCAACAGTAGAAGAGTAWGGAATGACTGACATACYATAAGGAATAATTGACATACTTTCTTTCTCTTTCTCTATTGTAGGACACGCTCTCTTGCTTAGTTTGAAGTGTGTAGCTAATGGTGTATTGACTGGCTTGGCATTCTTCATATTAAACCTTTCAAGTACCCGTTCAATATACTTCTCTTATGATAGTCATAACTTTCCAACTTTCCTGTCACGAGCAATCTCCATGCCTAATATTTGCTTTGCTGGACCCAAATTTTTCATGTTAAATGATTTGGCCAAGTTTTTCTTCGAGCTGTTAATCATCTCAGCATCTTGTCCAACTATCAACATATCATCTGCATATAAAAGAAGAATGATGAAGTTACCTCCAGGGAACTTTCTAAAATAGACACAAGGATCCGTATGAATTCGTTTATAACCATTACTTGTCATAAACAAGTCAAATTTTCGGTGCCACAAACTTTCTGAAATAGACACAAGGATCCATATGAGTTCATTTATAACCATTACTTGTCATAAACGAGTCGAATTTTCGGTACCACTGCCTTGGCACTTGTTTAAGCTCATAAAGACTCTTCTTCAGCTTACGAACAAATTTTTCTTTCCTTTTCTCTTCAAAACCTTCAGGTTGCTCCATATAGATCTCTTCATGCAAGCCATCGTGTAAAAAAGCAATTTTTACATCAAGTTGTTCCAACTCAAGATTAAGACTTACAGCTAAGCCTAACACAGTTCTGATAGAAGTTATCTTGGCAACAAGAGAAAAAATCTCATCAAAATCAGTGCCTTTTTTCTAGTTTCATCTCTCTACTACCAATCTAGCTTTCCACTTGACAATCTTCTCGCCATCTCTCTTGTTCTTGAAGACTTATCTATTTTTCAAGACTTTCTGTCCATTAGGAGGTTTTACTAACTCATAAATTTCATTCTTTTTCAAGGAATTCATCTCTTCCTTCATAGCATCAAGCTAATGGTTTTTCTCCCCATGAGATAATACTTCTTGATAATTCTCCGGCTCTCTATCTTCAGTGACTAGAATAAACTTCGAGCTTGGGTACCTTGTTGAAGGTTTTCTCTCTCTAGTTGACCTTCAAACCTGTGTATCCTCCACTTGAGGGGTAGTCTGCTCCCCCTGCTCATAAACTTCCTCCTCAAATATAGTCTCATCAAGATCATTATCATCATCAACATGATCTTGTAAATCATCATCGGATCAAACATCCTCAATATCATCAGGAACTACCGTAGCATTCTCATTTGCTGGCTGATTTACATGAGGAATAGTAGAAGAAGAAATATCATCAGTAGTATTAATAAGTATATCAAAGGTAGAAGTGTACCTTGTACTCAAAAGCTCAGCACCCTTCTCGTGCTCAAAGAATACTACATTTCTACTTCTCACTACCTTTTTCTTTTCTAGATCATATAGTCTGAAGCTATATTCTTCATCACCATACCCAACAAAGATACATGGATTAGTTTTTGAATCAAGTTTGGATCTCTGTTCTTTTGGAACATGCATGTATGCGTTGCACCCAAAAAATCTAATATATGAATATATAGGATCCTTTCCCTTCCATGCTCTCTCAGGAATATCAAAATTAAGAGCAGTTGATGGAGCTCGATTGATTAAGTATACAGCACAATTAACTGCTTCGGCCCAAAATGTCTTTGGAAGCCTAAACAGTTCTTGCATACATCTCAGCTTCTCTAYAATGGTTCGGTTCATTCTCTCTGCAACTCCATTGTGTTGTGGTGTACCTGGTGTTGTCCTCTCATGTCTAATGCCATATTGTGAGTTATGGCTCTTGAACTCATTCAAAGTATATTCACTACCGTTGTCAGAGCGAAGAGACTTCAATTTTCTCCCGATCTCCTTTCTACCATGGCATGAAATTTCTAAAAATCTCGAACACTTGGCTTTTTGTCTTCAGCATGTATATCCAAGTTTTCCGAGTAGCATCATCAATACATGTAACAAAGTACTTATTACCACCAATAGACTCCACTTCCATAGGACCACAAACATCAGAGTATTCTAACTCCAACTTTCCTTACCTTCTAGTGGACTTCTTAGAAAATGAAGCTCTATGTTGCTTTCTTGCCAAACAATGGTCACAAGGTTAACAATAATATCTTTATCAACATGAATGAGTGACTTAACTACCAAGGTTTTCATCTTTTTGTCACTCATGCATCCTAGTCTTCGATGCCACAAGCTAGGAGAATTCTTTTCCTCAACTGCATTTAGCTCATCAAAACATATACCAAAATATGTCTTATACAAAGAGCAACACAAATCACCTCCAGTAACTATCATTGAACCTTTGGATAATTTCTACTTACCATCACCAAAGGTATGTCGGAAACCTTCTTGATCAAGGATATTTGCAGATAGCAAATTCAGACGTAGATCAGGAATATGGCGCACATCCTTCAATGTAAGTATGCACCCAACACATGTCTTCACACGAATATCACCCAACCCAACAATACTAGCTGAGCTCTGTTTCCCATCTTGATACTACCAAAATCACCACTTTTGTAATTCAAGGAATATTCCCTATTAGGAACATAATGATATGAAGCTCCTGTATCTACAAGCCATTTTGAATATCACCACTTTTGTAGTTCAAGAAATATTCCCTATTAGGAACACAATGATATGAAGCTCCTGTATCTACAAGCCACTCTAAATCTGAACCATCAACATGATGACACTTACCAATAGTCAAATCAAAAAGGAATCATCATTACCAGTTGAAGGGATTACTGCAGTATCTCCTTCATTTTGTCAATGCTGCTTGTTACCMTTTTCTTTCTTCYATCGATAACAGTACTTTTTGATATGACCAAGCTTGTTGCAGTAGTGACATGTCCTATTCTCTTTCCCATCTCTAGACTTGAATCTCCCTTTTGAGTTGCCACGAAATTTAGGACCTCTACTCTTGCCTCTTCCTCTATTCTCGATAAGAAGAGCTTGTGAATTGTCAACTCCCATCTCCTTTCTTCTAATCTCTTCACTGAACATGCTTTCTTTGATCACATCCAAAGATAGAACACCATCCGGAACAGAGTTACTAATAGTCACAACCAAGGTCTCCCAACTATTTGGTAAAGAACTCAACAAGAATAAAGCCTGCAACTCATCATCAAGAGCAATTTTCATAGTAGTCAACTCGTTAATAATATCCTGAAAGTCACTAAGATGCTTAGAAACTAACTTCCCACTTTTCAGTTTCAAATTAACAAGTTTTCTTAATCAACGAAGCTTTGTTATGAGCGGTCTTCMTTTCATAAAGACCTTCTAATTTTTTCCAAAGATCATAAGGGTCGGACTCTTGAGAAACATGGTTGTAAGATACTAATATCAACCCATTGTCGAATAGTCCCCCAAAGTCTTTCTTTTCAACTTCTCCCAATATTTTCCTTCCTTATCGTTTAGTTTTACAAGTTTAGTAGAATTACCACTACCATCTTTAATTAGCTCAATAGGATCAAACAAATCTTTACAATACAACTAATCCTCCATCATCGGTCTCCAAATGGAATAATTGGTTGATGTCAACTTAACCATGGAGCTACCACTACTAGACTCCATATTCAAAGGCTAAATAAACTACAAGCTCTGCTACCAACTGTGGGACCCAACGAGTAGTATATCAATCACCCACAAGATAACACCAAGACAATCAACCAAATAATAATTCCCAAATTCACCACCAATGATATACCAATTAATTAACCAACTAAACTACAAAGCTAATCACTGTAATATAATCAACGTAAGTTAAATCAACACACGAGATTTATTTTACGTGGAAAAACCCCTTCGATGTGGAGAGTAAAAACCACGGGACTTATGAGGAGTCCACCCTAAACACTTCYATTATTATGATAAGTTGAGGGTACGAGTACATCCAAATCAATCTCACAAAGATCTACCACCCACCAACAATTTCATACATAATAGATCAACAACAAGAGAAGCAAAAGGTGAAGAATATTATCAAAAACACAGTTCTATCTAGCAGCGATTTCTTCTAAACCGTGGCACCAAATCACAATCCAACTATCCAGATTAAAGCTCTAGATGTCCTGAAAATGCTGTCTAAAATTCAGCAAAAACGGACACCATTTACCCTCGATCGGACCTTTTGATTCTGGTTGCACCAAGAAATTCGAAAAATACATTACTCTCTCAAGAACCTTTTTCTTTTTTTTCTCTCTTGTATTACTTAGTGGCTCTCTTGTGTGTGTTATCTGACACAACTCATATTTGCCCCCATATATATATAACCTTAGGATAGTGAAGCCCTAAGTTATAAAGTCAAGTGGGCCTAAATTGGGCTGGACCCCAATATTAACGATTGTACAACACAATTGATTTTGATCACTTTACTTTATTGTCCTTTCATATTTTTATAGTTCATCTCTCCAAAAACATTGTCTCTGACTCTTGTTTAAAAATTCGAAGAACATTCAACAAACATTTAACATGTATTCTTCATTTGATTCAAATTTTATATTTTTTTGATTTTTTTAAAAACTTTTGGACAGATCACATGGCCCGATTGTGCAGCTCCGCAAAGAGTCATGAGGCCCTACGGTGTGGCTTGATGTGAGGCTTGTTGAGGAGTCATGTCGGCTTGACGTGGATCCTTAATAGGGTCATACGGTCGGCCTGTGTGACCTAACCAGTTAGACCCGATTCAATTTTTATTTTTTTCTAATTCATGACAATCCACGTTAATTTTTTTACAAATTATTAGTTAATTTCTTACTAATTATTCTTTAGTTGTTAATTTTTATCTTTATTGTTAAAATATCAATTTATTATCTATTATATTTTAAATTGATTTCTTCTTCCAGTGTTAATTAAATTCTTATTAATTATGGTTATTTTTAATATAGTGATTTGTTAAAAATAAAAAATTTTAAAAAATAGGATTACGCTCGATTCAAGCAAGCTCTCGGTCGATCAATGGAAGTGTTTTTTCAAAAAAAAAAATCGTTTTCTTTATAAAAGAAAACACATGTTTACAGTTAAAAAAATCACTTCATGATATAAATTACATATATAGATATATCAGGTCAAATATTAACCTTTGCCGAAGAAATTTTGATAAAATAATACAAATCGGCTTTCAAATCGAAAGAAAATATACTTTCAAACGGAGACGATTTGGGTTAGAGAGAGGAGAGAGGATTTCTTGACAAAAAAATGGATGAAAAACCTTTTATATAGGAGTATTTTGGTTACTAGAAAAATATTTTATGTTGCAGGCTTTAAGCTTTCTTAATATCGTCTTTGTTAATTTTCCTTTTCCTATCCTAATAGTGATTAGTAATTCCTAACAATTTCTTCAATTCTAGAGCTTTGGGCTTCGGCTCAAATTTAGAACGATTCCTTAACCTTTAGCAAAGGCCCATTTAGAAATAAAACGCAGATCTTACACCGTAACTGAACCATGACTAAATCCGCGACCCGAACTCTGAGTCCTTTAAAACTTAGACTAGGGTTTTCATTCATTCGTTATCCATTACACCCTTTCCTCGTCCCCCTCTTTGTTGCTTTCGAAGTCTCACTCTCTCCGCCAGTCCACTATTCTCGGTCCTCGCCGACGCTAAGGTATTATTTTGGAAGTCCCTTGTATTATATGAGCAGATTTGTTCTTGAGAGATACGAGCTCTTCTGGTAGATCCAATTGGTCGTGGTTTTTCGAAGAGTTTTATGGCTGGAGTTAGGGTTCTGGACTGCTTTTGCTTAGGGATTTTGAGGGATGTTAGGCACTTCATTTAATCATTTTATGGGGTTTCATTTTCTTTTTGCCTTGAGGTATTCAGCACTGGGTTTGTTTTTTGTTTTGAATTTTGGGCAGTTTTTGTTCCAATTCGATAGTCGTATGCTGTAACTATTGTTAATTGAAGAGGGCTTAGCATGTTATCGACATATATTCCTGAATATCAATCATTTAGATTTTCAGCATGTCCATAATAGTCAAGCTCTAATTATCAGTTAGAGTAATAATTTAGTGATTATCGTTGTTATTATTTTCTTACTGAAACCCAATGGTGAAATTTTCCTATCCTTTGTAGTATGTAGGCGCTATTCTGATTATGCTGATATTATTGATATTTATTAACTACATTTATCATCTTTTTTCAGTCTAAATTTTTGCTTTATGAACTATTATGAAAATGGTATTGCTGCAAATATCTATGCTACCACTTATTCTATGATGACTATTCTGTTTGATGGCTCAAGTTGTTAAAGGATTATTGATAATTATCCTCTCATGTTTCCTGCTGATTGTGGTGTTTTCAACTCGTAGTCTTTTTCTTGATTTCTTCTGGTTTTGTCTTGATAGATGAATGTGGAGAAGCTAATGAAGATGGCCGGTGCAGTCCGCACTGGTGGGAAGGGTAGCATGAGAAGGTTTACTTCATCTGATACTTGACTGTATTTAACTTCCTTGTCTTGCTTCATGTATATATTTCTTGAAGCACTGGTCCATGAAGTTGAGGATAATTATTTTGTGAGTTGCTCTAGTATCATATTGCGTGGGAAAAGCTTGCACCAAAAAACTTGTTTTTCTCCTAACACAAGAGGGTCATTAATGTCCTAGTCCATGAATAAGAACCATAGGTTCTGCACTTACTTATATCTGATGCAGAAGATAAATAGTCATATGTGTGGAGGGAGGTAGAAGGAGAGTTTGCCAAATATAGAGAGCATAATTAGGAGTTCAGATGCTTTCTACAAGTTTTACTTGTGTTGGAATCTGGTTAATTTGCCATTTAGTTGATTTTTTTGGCTCCAACTGCAGAAAGAAGAAGGCAATCCACAAGACAACAACTACAGATGATAAAAGACTTCAGAGTACCCTAAAGAGAATAGGAGTTAATGGCATACCTGCAATTGAGGAGGTTAATATTTTCAAGGAGGATGTAGTTATCCAGTTCATAAACCCCAAGGGTAGTGACAATTAATCCTTTTGTCGTTCTCCAATTTGATTCATAACCAGTTGTCGATGTAATGATTCTTTACTTTTTCTTTTGTGATCCATCAGTTCAAGCCTCCATTGCTGCAAACACATGGGTTGTTAGTGGTTCTCCGCAGACTAAGAGTACGTTTTCTCTTGTCTTTCTATTCTTGATATTAACCTTGTTTGGGTAATAATTGATCCTTGAATTAATTTGTCATGATACCTACTCTTGCAATAGAATTAGGAAGATTATACTTTTCTGGATCTGGTGATGCTCCAATTTTATGATTTCCCTTTTGGAGTTCCATCTTATGTTTGTCAAATTTTTGTTTCCAGAATTGCAAGACATTCTTCCCCAAATTATTCATCAATTAGGTATGTTTTCAAACAATTGGTCTGTTTCCAATTGTTTGTGGTGGGAAATGAAACATAAAAAAAATACTGGATGAGAACTCTGCACATGTTGTTAACCAGGCTAACTTTGGTTTGTGTTATGCTTTTTAGGTCCAGACAACTTGGAGAATTTGAAGAAGCTTGCTGAGCAATTCCAGAAGCAGGCTCCTGGTGCTGCGGGAGCAGGTGTTGCTGCTGGTGCTACCRCAGCACAAGAAGAGGATGATGATGATGTGCCGGACCTTGTTCCTGGTGAGACCTTTGAGGCAACTGCAGAGGAGGGTCATACTTCGTAGCTTTTTTAAGTCATTTTTGAGCTTCTTTATATTTTGAATGTTGAGATCTGTTTTGCCATTAGCTTTATTAGTAGCTTTGCTTGATGTCAACTATGAAATACTATAAAGTGGTTATTTTGATCCACCCTCTGAAATGTTGTCATTTTGCTTTATATTATTGTAATGATCAGGGGTGCAATCCTGCCAAAGCCAAAATTTGTGCTCTTCCCCTGCTTATTTCCTTTTTGGCCTTTTAAAAGTAACAGTTAGCATTGAGGCAAACATTAGGAAGTTCTTTAACCTCTTSTTTGTGACTTAAGCATTGGGTTGTTTCTTGGCGAGATTGTTTGTGCAGTCTCATTGATTTCCTATTGGGATTGGATTCGGCAGCCACAATGTTATTTCAGTTTCAAAGGTCGTACTTGGCAAAACTCAGTGGGAAAGCGCCAACTGATGTTCTGACCTTTCAACTGATTTGCATGGACGTGGACAAAATTTAATTGCTGAAAGAATTTTAATTTGCCGTTTGGTTTTGGGGGTACAATTTTATAAGTTTAACTTCGAGTTGTCTTTACTACTTAACATGACTACATCTGATACTCTGTTTTCKRAGTATTCTCCAATCYCAAATTTTGAGTAACATGAGGTTATTATGGAAGGAGTTATAGAGTCCAATTATGGGGTTTGGACAAGGACTGGGACAATGAAAAAAGAAGTTGTCTCCTGCGTTGCATTAGCCATTGGATAGAACATTATGGTGGCTCCTACGTAAGGTATTGCTCAACTAACTAACCAACCAAYCAGTCTAGAAAACTCAACGATAATACTGCAAAAAGTCGAGCGAAAGTCATTGAAGGACCTATTACCCTTAAACTTCTCCCATTTGAAAGGAAAGACTAAATTCCGAGCCCTTGTTTCCCTTCAGTTGCTGATCCTTTTATTTCACTTTCCTCCATTTTGAAGCTAAAACAAAAGAGCATGTGCGGAAAAATTTTAAATACCTGTAGATTGAATAAAGGATCACACTTGGAAGTAGCTACATCTTGCGCAGATCTCCCAATTTCCTTGGAAAGGAATAAAGAAATTTGTGATGATTCTCATTGGACTATTGGGAATGTGATTCTATAACTTGTTGGATATCTTCTATTATACCATGTACATTCTGGAGCACCGTGGCTTCGACTTTGTCATCTTGCCGCCCACCATGGCTYTGGTTTCATGAGGCTTTGATTTGGTTAGGGTTGCTCTTTATTCTCTACTTTATAGTGAATGGTAAACTGAAATGATAAATTTAGAGTGATAAGAAGACCTTTAAGAACCGCCACGAGGAGTACACATAATATGCTTTCGTTGAAGTGTAGATGGAGATTTTAGATGGAGAGTATCGCTGGATCGTYTGAACTTAATAAAGATAGAGGGCAGAAATCGGACTTGGCAATATTTAAGGGCAACCAGTTTTTGCTCTTATTTTTATCAAGAACGCCGGAGCTTGACCTGCTTTACATTTGCGTTTAAATTTAGATCCAGACTCAGCTCAATCCTGCTTCAGTTTGGCCCGGAAGGGGCCGAACTTGGACATGCCTGGGCTAATCGACGGGCCAAACAGAGATATCAGCTTAGATCCACATTAGACCGTTTTAGTAAATATCGAGGAGATATTATCTTCCATCATTATTGACAAGAGGAGATAAATGACTGGAGAGGTTTGCTTCCTCACAATGGCGTTAATGTTGTTGGAGGCATAGTTCAAAGGATTGCTATTTCTATATGGACCTAAGTAGTTAAGGGATGCCTATTTCCCTCTCTGCGATGCTTCTGCGGTAGTTAAGGGATGCCTATTTCCCTCTCTGCGATGCTTCTGCGGTATTTCAATTTTAGATCGTTGTTCTTCTAGTTAACCAAGTGCCTCCAAAGTTGCAACATTTATTATGGGCCTGTTGAAGATAAATGAAAAGGAAGAACAATCTTTGCCCGTTGCAAAAATCAGCGAATCTAACTGTAGTTGAATTCACAATAGATGACATYGSTTTGTTTCTATCTTTGCAAAGCTTGTTTAATTGAAGAAAAATTAAAATTGTTGAAATGCTAGTCCAAAAAATAGTTTAGTTTGGAGCTAGTCCAAACAAAAGTTTCAATGAGATTATATAGGTTCCTTGCTCCAATAAAAGGCAAGTCCAAACATATCCTAAATCTCATAGCTTTGCGCTACAAAACACTTTTGGATGCTATTGAACTAGAGGGAATGGCTAATACATTTCTGGCTGAAAGGATCCATGAGGGGAGGTGAGGGAATTGAGTTTTAAAACATTTGCAAACTTTAGAAGAACTTTTGTATCTTTGAGTAAAAATATCAAACGCTACTTGTGTAATACCCCCAAATTCAGGACAATCCTAACTAAGGATATTAATATTCAACGTTAATTAAATGCAAAAGTAAAGAATGAATTTGAAACTTTATATAAGAAAATATTTCCCTATGCAAAACCTCTAATAAAAACGTATATCAAAAGTTTGAAACCAAAATGCCRTTGAAAATACTAAACTCATAATTTATGCAAAGCATAACTGCTCAAACTAAAGTGTTTTGAGCATTAAAGATTTAATAAAAGAAAACTTCTAAAAGTAGGCACTATTCGGGTTCTAAGTCAACTCCAAGCAGTCTTCTCAAATCACCTATCTTTCATCACTTGAAACATAAAGTTAAGGGAAATGGGTAAAGTAAAAGCTCAGTAAGCGAACTCCATGCATGAATATAATGGAATGCTATAAAACTTTTTCAAAAAATGCATCCCCTTTTTCTTTTAACTTTTCCAAAACTTACTTTTCTTAACTAAAATGAGTTCACTCAGTGTATCGTCTAACCATTGAGCTAGTAGTTGTTATTTGAAACTAGGTCACATTCCTACCACTAGYACCACTAAGTGGTTTACATTACATTACTTCCCTTTCACCTCACAAGGATGTCATCATTACCATTACATTTCACCTCAGAGAGGGATAGGTTGGGTCTGTTGGTCTCCTACACTCCATTTTCCACTCGCATCTTTCATGGCTTAGGCATACTTCTTTTTTTTTTTCCCCTCCCCCCCTTAGAAACTAGGGATACATGCTTTATAAGACTTATTTATATAATTCCTTGAAAACATTTACCTAATTTCACGAACATGTAACATGTCATACATAAAATAATCGGTGTTCATGAATGCATGCCATAATATAGAATAATGCACATACTTTTCTTCAAAAGTAAACATATAAAAATTCAAATAAGAGTAATTCGTTCAACACTTATACACATTAAATACACAACAACATACACAACAAATGGTGAGAATGAGAGAGTTTACTTACCTAAAATACTTAAGGTTTAAGCTTGATTTATAGTTAGTGACTGAGGTACTGAGTTGTCCTTGATGCCAAAGTGTCCACTTCCTAGTTCAAAATAAGAAAAATATACTTAAAAGAGTGTTCTACATTGTAAAACTCTAAAACACCTCTTAGAAACCTATTAGAGAGGATTCTAAAAGTCAAAGTCCCTTAAAAGTTATCATTTTCTTAAAATTAGGTGACCAAGGACGGTAGCCACGAATGGAAGGTATCGTCTTTAGCATTATCCTTGGCCACAGATGGTAACTACAGGCTGAAGGTTCCATCTTTAGCACTGTCCTTAATTAGCTCTGCCAATGCACATGGATGGTATGTTCTGTCTGTGCACATTTAGAAAACACCCAAATTGACACTGACAGAGCTAACCACCCATTCCCGCCGTGCTTGCGTCCGTGCAAGCGCATGAACATAAAAACACGAATACATAGGGCAATTTCGATAGTAACTCATTGAATCTTAACTCCCCTTTGATTACCCTATGTTCATTCCACCCCATATTTCATCAGCACACATATGTGCCAATCATACCTGGAATAATATCTTCCTTCTAACCATAATTAACAAAATTCCCATAGAAAACAAGGTTCTAACCTAAAAGTTATCGAATAATTCTAAGGAACACGTTAACTAACACTGAATCAATGTACGGCTTAA
The DNA here is from genome assembly GCA_001752375.1 of Rhazya stricta. Lineage (NCBI taxonomy): Eukaryota > Viridiplantae > Streptophyta > Magnoliopsida > Gentianales > Apocynaceae > Rhazya > Rhazya stricta. The sequence continues at coordinate 5,494,959 of MEJB01000051.1, forward strand.
CTTTTGCCACAGCGATTACGTTTTCCAACAGGTCTGAAGATTGTTCAAGGTGATTTTTCTTTCCAAGCTTCTCTTCCATTCTTCCTTAGTTTCATAAAATGGGGTATAGGGTTAGCGTGAGTGTTTCTAATGTAATAATTAATTTTGCATGAGATGAGGGGGTATCCATGGATCGTGGATCAAGCTAAACCTGACATTGACTCGTTTCCCAACCTAAATTATTTGGGCCACTTTAACACAACTAACCCAACCCGATTAATTTAAATGTAAATGGGTTGCATGACATTTCTAATTTCATTGATTAAAGGTCAATCAACACATAAATCAATTGTACAAATTCACATTAATAATAAAAAAATTAATTTACAAAAAATTAATAAAAGCTGAAAAATATTATTTCGAGTATTATAACTTGGTAGACTCAATGTATTCTAAGTGGTCGGCGACCAAAAAACATGAGATATTTAAGTGCAGTAAATAGTAAACTAAAAGTACATAAACAAGATTTATGGCGTATGATTTCCTTTGAAATCTACATCTACTATACATGGCGTCACATCTTTAGGATTTTCAAACCTAATATCAACTAAAAAGTGAATGACTTTTGTAACTAGTGGTTCAYCCATAAATGCATTTTACAAATCCTATTAGCCCTTAAATATTACTAACACGCTTCACCATTTTCCGGARGAAGGTTTCTATTTATTTATTTTATCCTAGATAATCTTGGAAAACATAAGATAATATATAGATAGAAGAACAAATTACCGCTCTTGGATAGTGAGAATAATACAACTTGAGTTTAAAGATTATTTGATTTGAAAAATATAAAAGATTGATTCCTTGCATTTTTGGAAGCTTTTGAAAGATTCTCTTAGACGTGTATATGTTTTTTTTTATACCATCCTAATATATTCCTTGAATTGTTCTTAATTTAATTCATAAAAATAGCCTAGAAACCCTTTATACTCAAGATGCACCGGTTAAAAATTATTCTAAAATGAGTTTTTTTTTTTATGTCCATAAGCACCTAGGATGGTTTCCATCTGATGTTGAATTCTGTCATTTATTGGATGGAAACCAGACTCAACACATACTAGTTTATACGGCTGAAACACCTAGAGATTATAAGTTTGAAGTGAACTTCGGACTCTAAGTCTTACAAGTTTGAGATGCTGAGTCAAAACATTCAGTGGAAGATTTGAGACTCTTATATATTAGACCCTCGAAATAATAGGACTATGCATCTCAAGTGGAAAACACTTAGGAACCACAAGATTTGATACTTCAAAAGTCCTTTAAGTAATGTACACGGCCAATATCAAAGTCTAAGCAAGGTTTTGCAATAAAAACACTTTGAAAAACATTTTGGTTTGATATATACAAGGATATAAGAGCTTTAAGTAATGACATAAAATTTGATCTGAGTACAATAAAGATAAACACTATTAAACATATCTATTTAGACATTTAAGCCTATATCACCTTGAACGTTGATACATCGCTTTTATATCTAAAATGATTAGGGATTTATAGAGTTAAAATAATATAACTATGGATATAAATGTTGACTATTATGTAAATATAACATTACTCCTCCATGTTAGCCTTGTAGAGCATTAAATGATGACTTTAGGGAGTAGAGTATAAATATCAATCTGAAAGACTTTAGAAAATAAAGTTGGAGAAAAATTGCACCCAAACATGTCCCTATTTGGTCAAAGTTGTAGCATGATATGAGTGCCAATTTCTGAAAATAAAAAAGATAAGAGTTTTAGGCCTCGCTCGAAGGCTAAACTGGAGCAGGTTTAGCCCAAAAGGACAGAACTAGCATCGATTGCTCCTTGTGGAGCAACAGGTCCTCGTTTGGACAAACGGGAGCCGATTTGAGCTTACTAAGGCCTTTTGGATTGTTCATAGTTATAAAAATGTGAGTTTTGGCTAGATTTTGGGAATTCAGTCTTTGCAACTTTGGATAATCCTTTAGGACACTTAGAAGGAGCTTTCTTGGAGGAAAATAAGATCAAAGGATTAAAGATTGGATAAAAGCTTATTACCTTTAGTGACGCTTTTCTATCCCACTTTTCAATTCATTAATGTTTCTATTTGAACWATGTTGAKTAGTCTCTATTCTGAGACCATGATGTAGCATATTCATAGATTCTAGGTTATAGAATTAGACGTTTTCCACATTATTGGTATATATTTGATTATTGAAGCTATGATATTATTCTTAGTTTTAGATTGAATGCTTGATCACTTTTAACAAATTTTCAAACATTACTTAAGGCGATTAGAGATAAAACTTTTGTAGTTAGGTCAAATAACAAGTGTCATGAACTCTACATGTGAAATAGAGATATACTTGCATGTTTTGTTTAATCATTAAGAACCATATGTGTAATGTGTTTTTCGAAGCTAAATTAAATATAGAGATATAGATTAATTACTTAGGCAAATAGCTTATGTATATCTTGAGAAAATACATTTGGTATCAGGGTTTCGTTGTTCATTACTTGATATACTAATTTGAAAGTGTTCATAGGTAACAGAGATGAAGAAAAAGTGAACTCAAATGTCTTACACCTTCTCTCTATTCATCTTCCTTCTATATTGTTCTGCATGATAATCTAGGCTAAACTACGGTTAGATGTTAGATAATTCTCATCTCAATTAATTGATTGTTTAGATAAAATTTAAAACTATAAGTGGGTGGTATTCAAGGTTTAGTTCTCTATGAGATYGATATATTTCTATATTACTTCATACGACTTAGCATACTTGCTAGTACTCTATGCATGTATTAACTTTTTGATGCTAGCGTCAGAGGCATCTTAATATCATTTTTCGTAGTTTTATATTTAATTTAGCTATTTAATTTTGCTTTATTTTCAGTTTTTACTTCAATGTTGTATGTCCTAGTTTTTGTCCTAGTCATGAATTATTACCATTGGATAATGAAATCGAGAAAACTTGTAGGAAAAACAAAAAGGAGACAATAATAAGGAACACAAAAGCAGGAGGTGAGATGGTTCAAAAATGTAAATGTTCTGCCTTTGGAGGTTGAAGGCAACAATAACAATAACAATAAACCTATTGTTCCAATGAGACAATCCCAATCTTGATGCTACTATGAGATTATGTTATTCCACCTGTCAATGACGTAGAGTTTAGTATTTAAAGATCGGCGATAAAGGCTAATAATTTTGAAATCAAGCATGCCATAATCCAAATGATCCAAAATTCAGTGCAAGTTAGTGGATTGATAATGAGGATTCCAATATTTATATCCAAAATTTTTCTTTGAGATTCTGAATGCATTCAAATACAAGGTAGTTTTTGTCAATACTATCAGATAAAGGCTCTTTTCTTTCTCTCTAAGGGATAGAGCCAAGGATTGGTTGAATTCCTTGCCACCATGGAGTGCCACTTCATAGGATCAATTGGCTGCAAGATTTCTGAGCAAATATTTCCCTCCAGGACTTTGGCTAAGGAATGAAATTGCTATTTTTACCCAATTTGAGAGTGAGTCACTTTAGGCTTGGAAGAGATTTAAGGACCTTTTTTGCAAATGTCCACATCATGGGAGGTTATTATGTCATGGGAGTCACATTGGTCTTATGTGGTGGTGAATCAAAGCAAAAAACATAGTCTTATTGGTCGTATTGCACTATGCAGCACAAGAAAGAAAAATGGATGAACCAAGGATGAAATTGAAAAAGATGAAATTTTGATTAAAAAATTGCATCAATATCTAATGTGTTATAAAAATTGTAATATGTACTCATGTTTTTCTTTTGAGAATCAAGTTTCTACGAAGAACTAATATGAATTCAAACTTCTAAGTTGGTTATGAGGTATGCGTTTAAAAAACAAATTGGTGATATTTTAMAAKTATGAAGGTTGTCATCGAATAGCAGGAGATTATTTACCCTATTAACCTAGTGTGAGTGATCCATCAGATCTTTTATTTGCAATAAACACATTTTTGAGTTCGTATATCTATTGATGTGAACTCAAACTTCAAAATTTATGTAACATCATTTTGATTAGGAAGTTGACAGACTTATGATAATTGATTTTATATTTATATGTATTAAGATTTTATAGAGTTAAATTGACAAAAATATGGAGATAGATGTGAATTGTTATGAAAATAGATCATAACTCTTTTATGTTGGTCTTGTAGAATTTAAAATGATATATTTATAGACTAATATGCAAATATGAGTCTCGAAAGCTTTTGGATACAGGGCTATAGAAAACTATGCTCAAACTGACCCCATTTGACTCAAACAGGCCCTCGTTTGGCCCAAAACAGGTTCYTTTTTCTACGAGTTATCTCTGTCAATCAAGTCAGAGGCAAACATGCTAGTGTGGAAGCTTTTTATATGAGATGGTTATCAAATCCCAAAGMGATACAACAATACCTTTTTAAATTAATAACACTGGGATCCTACCAATCCTATTAATTTAAAGATGAATTAATTAATGGGTAAATTAATAAATTATTAATTTACTGATAAACCAAGAGTTCATTAATTTAACAAGTGTACTTGCAATTTAAAGAAAAGAATCATGTTACATCATTAGAACAAAGTAACTTATTAGGATTAAACTTAGGTATGTAGTATCTAATTTCCTAATTAGGGATGAGATTCATGTAGATGTAAATGATAAAAAATGATAAACAACAATAACCTCATATTTTAAAAAAATATGATATGTAATTTGAATGAACTATTGATTTATAATATGGATGAGACTAAAGGATTATATAAGATTTTCAAAAAAAATTTATTTTATTATTTTATCGAAATTATTAATTTAGCTAGTTAATCTAAGTTGGGACATTGAAGATTTATTATTTAATAGAGGTTATTAATTTATAAAAGTTATATTGTATATGAGTTGATAGAATCTTATTTTATATGCACTAAAGCAACATATAAAATTAACCTTTGTGAATGTCCTCTTTCAATCATTACATTCTTCAAAGTGTGTATTACTTTTACTCATAAGGCTTGCATCACTTATATCTGCAATAGTAAAAGCATCCCAACAAGATCCTATTACAAACTTGAAGGCATATTTAGCTAGGRAATTTGAAATGAAGGACTTGGGAGCAACAAACAAGATTCTAGGGATGCAAATTAYAGAGACAGAAATAATAGGAAGATTTGGCTCTCTCAGAAGAACTATCTGAAGAAAATCTTGCGGCGCTTCAATATGCAAGATTGTAAGTTAATTTCTACCCCTCTTCCTATTAATTTTAAGTTATCCCCAAGTATGAGTCCTAGAGGATGGAAATGTCTCCAGTACAGTATYYATTAGCAATGGGTAGCTTAATSTTCGCTATGGTTTGCACAAGACCAGAGATTGGACATGCAGTGGAAGTGGTTAGTCGATATATGGCTAATCTTAAAAAAGAGCATTGGAATACTGTAAAGAGGATATTGAGATATATCAAGAGTACCTTAGACACTGCATTAGTTTATGGAGGATCAGATTTTGTTGTTAGAGACTATGTTGATTCAGATTATGCAGGTGATCTTGATAAAAGAAAATTCACCATAGATTATGCTTTTACTCTTGCTAGGTTCCAAAACTATAGTCGATTGTATCTACTTCTACAATAGAGGCAGAATATGTAGCATCTACACTAGCTAGAGAAGAGGCGATTTGGTTGCAAATGATAATGGAGTTCAAACACAAACAAGAGAGTACTAGTTTATTTTGTGATAGTCAGAGCACTTTGCATTTGGCAAAGAATCCAGCATTTCATCCAAGGACAAAGCATATTCTAGCTCAATATCATTTTGTTCGAGGAAAGGTGGAAGAAGGAAGTGTACATATACAAAAAATCCATACAAAAAATAACCTAGCAGATGCTCTAACAAAGCCGATCAACACTAACAAGTTTGAATGGTGTTGATCCTCCATGGGCCTAGCAGAAATGTAAGCAGCAAGAAGATGGCAAAGAGTAGAAAGGATGGAAAAGTATGGCTAAAGTGACTTTAAGTGGGAGAATTGTTGGTAATAAAATTGAGTTTTACCTCTATGKTGGTAAAGTCCCATTTCTCTTCAACAATATGACAACATTTTTTGGTAGTAAAATATGATTTTACTTCTTCTTGTGGCAGCCACCAAGTTAGAAAACAAGTTTTCATCTTAGAATGCAAGTTGTTATCTTATAATGCGAGTTGTCAACTTAGATGTTACAACTATGATTCTTCCGACCAATCGCAAGTTGTTGCTTGAGCAAGTTGGCATCTACACCTCAATTGTCACCATCAAACTACCTAAGTTGTCTAAGTTGATCACCTTGAACATCTATAATATGAGGATTAAAATGTTGTTTTTGTAATCTCATCTTGTGTGCAACAAATATAAGAGAAAGAGAGAGAAAGCTTAGAGAGAAAAATTACACATTTCTCCTAAAGCTTTGTAGTCTTTCCTTTGTGAGGATAGGCATTTGTTTTCTCCYATTATAAGAGAGAGGGTATTATCAATTATGCTCTCCTTATACTAGAGGGAAGGTGTTGTAATTCTTTTATTTTAGTGAAATCCTTCTACTGTTTGCGTGTGGATTTCAACCGGAACTAATTTGGGTGTTTTTCACGTAAATCCTTGTGTTCTTTTATTTTTCTTATTTTCTCATTTCAAACTTCTTGTGTGTGTGTGCGATTCATGCCTCAACTTCGTAACAAGAACGATAGAAGATTATAGCGGTGGGTTTCAAGAGAGATTAACAGATTCAGAAGGAACGTCCACAGAAGGATTAATCAGAGAAGAAGAGAGAAAGAATTAGAAAGAACATTAATAGAAAGAGACCAATTAGAAAGAAGTTTGGATCTGTTTACACACAAATCAAAAAAATATTTAAAGATATTTTGTATCATCAAAGATGACAACTAGCAAACCAGAGTTAGCTATGTGCTAAATAGCTAACCAATTCATGGACTGTTTGCTTCTTAAATCCCATAGGACAGCCAACAATTATCACTTGATCACAATTTGAAATTAATTTTAAATAAATAGTTTAGTTTTTGTTGTAAGTAATTATAGGTGAATAACTTATCCACCCTTGAAACCCCATAAGCCCTAGGGTTGTTTTTGTTTCACATCAAGGTTAATGATATTCGGTCTATTATTCTTCCTTACACCCTCTTTAACTCTCTTCTTCACATTTTCCTTCTCAATTTATAACACGTTATTAGCACGAGTCTCTAACTCCATGAAGCTTTTGATTGCACGACTCTCTACTCCTTAAGTCATTGTCGGATATGATTGAATTTCTGGATCTGATTGAAATGAGTCCTTACCAAATCTAATTGAAACGAGTCTCTACTTCTGGCCTTCGAATCTCTACAAAGTTAGTCCTATAATTATTTGTATAATTTACTTTCTATTTAAATTAATTAAATTATGCAATAAAGTAAACTTGTGGTATTTTTTCCCTAATTTACAAAGAAACGGTGCACATTTTGTTTATATTGAATACACACACATGATATCAATTCTCTAGGAATTTTATTTCTTTTTCTCTCATTGATAACGTGACTTTTTATGCCATATTTCTTTTATGCCTATCATTCCTATATGGCCTTTCGCTTATGCAATCTGTTTGCATCTTTTCACAACTTTTGTCATCTTTTCTATGTGCCATGTTATACAATGTTGATTTACTACTCTCTTTTCAAGTGCCATCTTTTTTGAATAAATTCGATAATTTAGATTTTATCTTATTCGTCAAAACTTCTTTATTCCTTTTACTTCTTTGTCAATCACAGAAATATATGTCTTCTTCTCTTTATTTTATTTATTATTTATAATATCTAAATTATTAAAATTATATGTTCTGGAAGAACATGCTATGATGATCCCAATATTCATGAAGAATATTAAGTGATTGTTTTAAATTAATATTGTAAACCCTCGAAGGATATATTACAATCTATGCTCCTGAAGTAGTAGTAGTCTAAATTAATAACATTATATGTTCTGAAATARCTATTTTATATTCATGAAGAATATTAAACAATTATCCTAAATTAAGGTTATTAATTCTTGATGAGCATATCAAAATTTAAATATTCTTGCAAATTGATGGAACTATTGTTCCTGAAGTAACAATATAGTGTAAATTAATATTATTTGTTCTTGAAGAACATAATCTCAATATTCCTGAAGAATATTAAATTATTATTTTAAATTAATATTATACACTCACAAAAAGTATATTATAATCTAAATATTCATGAAAAATATCAAACTTTTGCTCTAAATTAATTTAATCATAAATTAAATATTATCTACTCATGAATGGTACTTTCCAGTCTAAATATTCTTGAAGCATATTGAACTATTATTCTTGAAGTAACAATAGGTTGAATAAATTATTATATTAATATTATTGTTATTGTGCTCATGAGGTAACATAGCTTTAATGCGTACTATGTAATCCCCGAAGGAATGCGAACAATACATGTCCGATTAACATCAGTTATTTGTTTATGACTCGACACCATTCGAAATTATATTATCCTTTATTTTTATTATAGAAATACACAAATGACAAATATCACTTAGTGTGAATTTGTTGCACTTGACATATCTAACAAGAAGGAAAAATGAATGCCTAGAGGAACGTACAAAAATTACAAATTTTCCTTCGTCATCATCTCGACAATCATTTGATACTAGAGTAAGTACCTATCATACGACAAGCATATAATGGATCTCTACCAAAAGATCAATCAAGAAAAAGTGGCAGAGGAGATAAAAAGATAAAGAAAAATAAGTTTTCTTGATTTTGATGGTTTAGTTAATTTAGATGTCTTCGATTCTTTTATCGATCCAACAGAAAATATTAGCCATTCAACTGGAGGTGATGTGATATAAAACGAGATTAATTTTTCATTTTATATATTTTTCTTTTCTAGATGGAATTTCTTTTAAGTATTTTAAGTTTTTATATTTGTAACTATTTCATTATTTGGTTGTTTTTGAATTACTTTTCTTTACAAACTATTTATAGATTCATGATATATTGTTGAGATATAAATCTAATTGATAGTGCAACAATATACACCATATACTTAAGTATAAATATTATTTTTCTCACCTAAAATGAGATAGATAAATATAAATACTAATACTATAAATGCTAGTGTAAAATTAATCTATTATTTCAGAAGAACTGTCATATTTTTATGTAGAAAGGAATAAAATTTATATGCATTTATTGTTTTGGAAAAACTACCATATTTTATCTAGAAAGAAACAAAATTTAACTACTTAAGGTTCCTAAAAAATTTATTAATTTTAATAGATATTCRGCCAAAATGAGTATCACCATAGTGAGACAATGAAAAATGTGGTTATTTACGTATCACCACTATAATATCAGGAATTTATATTGGAGAAACTTGTGCCTCTTTTCTCGGGATTGCATACCGAGATTAATCCACTTGAAGTACATCATCTCGTAATTAGAAGTTTACTTGTGATCCTAACATTCTTGTTATTCGACATACTAGATTGAATTATATTGAATCTATAATGATAAGAAAAATGATTGAGAATTCGCACAATCACCCATTGAAAAAAAAATTGTTGAACTCAAATGAATTCACTTCATGCTGCTTGTTCTCAAGGAAAATTGATTACTGAACAATCATCGGCAAAAGTGGGAGCTGAAAGTCCTACATTTTTTTCTATAGTAGATTTATGGTGATATATACAAACTCATCTATCCATCATGTAATYAGTTTAAATATTTTATGATTTTGCAATATTATAATTGCAATTAGAAGTTTGCTAGATTACTCGCTCAGACAATTTGATTRCGATCACAATTTCAGACMAAAAATTAAAAATATTAATTTGAATTATGTTGGTGTATGTTCATCCACATTTTTGAGCTTATCTCGATTCAATTGAAATAATTGTTGAACATCTTGTAGTTCAAGTCATACCCAAAATGGTTCCATTAAGAATAAAACTTCCCATAAGATATATGCTATCTTACATGAAGCAACATTAGTGCTAATGGGGATAATTGATCGTCATAAATTCGACCTTTAAAATTGGCATTTGGTTATCAACTAGAAGTTCAAAAGATTATCCATTTGCAGAAAATAATAAATTCACATGTCTAATCCTTGTAGTGATCAAATCAGAATCACTAAATCACATTTATCATCAATAATTRTTCCCATGTGGATGGAATTTCCCGCAAGATAAAATGTTGACATACTAGCTAGTAATTATAAAACACAACACAAATAGGGTAGTGATTTTAAGAGATGCCAGAAACATGGTAGTGATTCTAAGAAATGTTAGAAACAATGCATATTCTAAAACATGCCGAAAATATAACCAACATCTTGGTTCTAAACATAAACATCCTTGAAATAAAAGGGGATTATATGATCAAAATGATCATATTTAGAAATTAAAGATAGCCAAGAAGTATTGATAAAGATAGATAACGACATTCAAGTTCTTCAAAGTAAAATAAAGAGAGCTCTGAATATCATTTCATCAGTGGTAATTAGGGTCTTGAACCAAAATCAATTGGAAATTTTAACATAGACATGATTAGTCAAGATGGAGAGATACAATTGAATCTTAATTAAACTCACTATCCAAACATGAGGTTCTTGGATCTGTAGTCCAGACACTACAAGGTATAAAAATAGTTGACTATAAATGAATATTTATATTCGAAAAGAGATGAAAATAATAAAGTCGTGAGATATAAAGTACGATTAAAGTTCAAGATTTTCCATAAAGACAATGTATTGACTTTATGAAAATATATTCACCTGTAATGAATGTAATTATGTATAAATATTTTGTAAAATTTAGCAATCCATGAAAATCTTGATATGCTTTGATGGATATAGTTACTTCTATTTATGTGCATCAGTAGACAATGACAAATACATGAAAATCCCTAMAAGATTTGATTTGTTCGAAACATTTACTTGAGAAAATTAGTCCCTCAAATTGCAAAAATCGTTCCATGGATTAAAATAATCTAGCCGTATTTGATATAATCATCTTAGCAAATATATGTTGAATGAGAAATATAAAAATAATAATGTCTACCCTTGTGTTTTCATAAAGAAAACACATATTGGATTCACGATTGTCGCAGTTTATGTTGATTTAAATCTAATTGAGATTTTTCAAGAGTTCAACAAAACTGCACATTACATCAAATGACTTTGATATGAAAGATCTAAGAAAGATAAAAATTTATCATAGTTTGCAAATTGAATATTTTCCTGAAAGATTATTTGTTCATCAATTCAAGTATACAAAAAAAGTAACAAAATAATTTATATAAATAGTGCAYATCCATCAGTATCCCTTATAGTCATTAGATCACTTGAAGTATAAAGATCATTTTCGCCCATTTGAAGATTGAGAAAAGATTCTTATTCCTGAAGTAATATACATTAGTACAATTGGTACTTTGTTTTTTGTAAATCTCCTTGCAAGTTATAGTTATCTAGGGAACACTATATAATGGAGATTTGTTAAGCAAACTATAAGAGTTAGATGCTCAAATCATTCAAAAGTTATTGCAATTCATGAGCTTATATTGCACAATCTAAAGGAGGCTATATCCAAGGAGATAGTACAAAAGCATATTTCTCCAAAATTCTTCTACACGCACAATCTTCATAAAAAGTAATGACATTGATGTTCAACAGATTCGATCAAGTGACAATGTGGAGAAAATTGATTCATCATATTGGAGTGCGTCAAACCAAAGACATTCAGTAATCATCTATATAAGGAGGAGCAACTACACTCTTTTTCCTTCATTCAGGTTTTCTCCCACTGAATTTTCTTGATAAGGTTTTAACAAGGCAACAATTGGTACTCCAACATTAATTGTACTCTTTTTTCTTAGCTTATTTTAGTTTTTTCCATTGGGTTTTTCCCAATTAAGTTTTTATGAGGTAATTGTTATATAGATTAGTCATTCAAGAGGGAGTGTTGTAAATAATTATTGGTGAATGACTTCTCTACCCTTGAAATCTTAGAAGTCCTGGGGTTTAACTTTTATAAACAGGGGGCTTTGGTTCACATGAAGATTAATGATATTCAATCTATTATTCTCTCTTTACCCCTCTTCAACTCTCTTCTTCTTCTTTTTCTTCGCAGTTTATAACATTTTTAATTTGATTGGCATGAGATCTTCTTGTATGTGTATTTACCTAACTCCTCCAATACATCTTTTCATTTAACTAAGGTGTTAGATATATACATATTTGACATACTTTGATTGATGTTATACACCAATATTTAATAAAAAATATATTAAAAGATCTTTGAGCGATCATAAAATATTTATTTACTATTGATAATAACTTTTAGCTAAGAGAAAAAGTTAAAGGTATTAGCTGAAATCGGAGACAACCAATATAGTTCCTAAGTCAAAGAAGAGTTAATGTCCATAACTTTGACTTCAAACACACACACACACACTCTCTCTCTATTCTCTATTTTGCCTCCCTCAACAATGGGTGAAGCTTCCCCTTTTATAGAATCAGGAAGGGGTATTTCTATAGTGATTTTGAGAGCGCTACAGTAAAAATCGAGAGCACTACAGTGTACAGTGAATTTCTACAGTCTTTTACAATAGTGTTTTGCATAGAGTGCTATAGTAATATATCGTATTTCTCTACAAAAATTTATACGAAGACCTTAACATGTATATTACAGTATATCGCCTTCATTTGGTAAAGTCACCAAATCTTCAAAGGAAACAACCTCTGAGGATGTCGATGGGATATATTGCAACAGTAGCTGCTATATTTCTTCTAGGGATTTTGCTGCTACAAGTTATGCCGTTAGCTGGGATATTTCTGATAAAAATTCTTTTTGGTCCGGTGTTATTGCCGGAGCCATGATTTTCTGAGATGTTTGTTTATGTTGGCAGAATTTAATGATGGATGAGGTATGAAAAGATGAAGGGATTTTAAAAGATGTCCACCATTTTATTTTGAATTTTCTTTGGATAATAGTATTCAAAATACCATGATAGAACCCATGGAAAATAGAATTTTGTATGGAATAAAGATACGGTTCCAAAATGGGATTCCTCTGTGGTAGGTTTATAGTGGGTTTTGAAGGTATTGTGAGCGGTTTTTATTTGAGGTTTTTCGTTAATCCATTCTTCAGTGGTCCCAAATATATCCCACCAATGGATGAACCAGAAAGGGAAAGATGTAGGATCGTGCACACGGGTATCAAAATAGATTAACTCTGTGTGATGGGATTTATGGTTTTGGATCTAGAAGGCATTATACCAGGACTATTGATAGTCCCAAGTATGTGAAGGATTCATGATAAAAGAGTTTACTTTTTCAGGTGTCTGGAAAAATAAACTCTTAATTTAGATTGCCCTGGGATTTAAGCAACRTTTTTGGTGACAAAATATCAAAGATTTTGAAAATAGAATATGCAAGTTGTTGGTGATTTTTATCAGGGAAAAAATGTTTAATTTCTATTGACCCGTAAATTTCTAAAATTGTTTGATAATAAATCGGGGTTTTTAGAGGATGAATTGGTTTATAAACCAATTCGGTCCAAAAAGTTTTTGAATAGTTTTAAAAATCGAAGCCTCATAAAATTATTTTTCAATTGAAATAATATTTTGAAAAAGGAATTTTTTAATAAAATGGGATGATATCTTAGTTGATTTCTCAACTAATGTACCTTCATTGATCTGAGAAGTACTTTGTGAAGTACTTCTTTCTGGATTTGTTGTCTTGTGGCAGAGACAATTGCCTTCCCTTTGTCTGTAGATGAACTAGCTTGGAATTTTGAAATGAGTTCTTGGAACTCCTTGGATTGGGCCAGTGTTTCTAACAGAACCTGTGATGGGATGCTCGGAATGGAGCTGGATTGTTGTCCAAAATTTTGACAGGTTTTCTCATCTTCTTCCGTCATTTCATACCAGGATTTTCTGGGGATAATTGGCATTGGTGATCTAGATGATGTGGAGGGATTTTGACTTTATTCTCACTCTAGTCTTTCTGCCTCGCTTTTTGGGGTGGCATGGCATTTCTGCAAGAATTCTCGAGTGAGAAAATCAGGGATGAAATTTGTATCTTCATTTCAAAATCAAATATTTAAAATAGCTTGCCATCTGGTAAAAAATTATTAAAGTCTGAGACTTTGTATTACTATTACTCAATGAACTTTAACTTGTTTTATAATGTCACCAAATTGAAGTATCATAACATTATCACTACGAAAAGATCTATTTTTGCAATGGAATTTTTCGACGGATTTGGGACAGAAATAGTCAAAATTTTAAAAATTAACGAATCTATAGCAAATTCGTCTCAAATCTCTGAAAGAAGTCAAATATGTTGTAAATTTTCTTCAAAATTGCTTAAATGATAATAAATAATATACCTAAACCATCGGAAATTAGATACAACTTTACAACATATTTCCAACTAAAAAAAAAAATAAAGGATGTCGAACACAAATTTGACTTTTCGTCAGACATCTCCAACAAATATACAGAAAAATAAAAAATAAAAATTCTCGAATATATTCTATACATAACATCTGATGGAATATACAAAATAATTTGAATAAATAAAAAATAAAATAAAAAATCTCGAATACAATTCATAAATAATTCGTCAGGATTTTCGGCTAAACTATACAAAAAAAATTGAAACGAGAATAGAAAATCTTAAAGATATCTCGTCGGCAATTTCCGACGGTTTTTTCAAGCAGAAAACAAAATAAAAAATCTCAAAGATATTTGGTCAGCAATTTCTGATGGATTTCAAGCAAAAACAAAATAAAAATCTCAAATACATTCTGCCATTAATTTTTGACAAATTTTTTACAGAATGTATAAAACAATTTGAAAAAAATAAAATACTCAAAGCGATTCTGTCAGTAATCCATCAATAATTTTCGACGAAATATACAAAAAAATTTGGAAAAAAATAAAATCCATCAATAATCCATCAGTAATCCATCAATTAATGTTTGCAAGTTATATTTTTTTCCTTGAGTAGTCTTGATATCTTGTTTAACTTCTATGGTTCCCCTATTTCTTCAATGCCCTTCAAGTTCGTTTTATTACTTAAAAGTATACATTATACTTGTGCTCTCAGTTAACAATTTAAAGGTAAGTTGTAATTAGCTAAGCAACTGCTAATTGTTGTATATTGCAATAGTCAATTACATTTTGAAAGTTTTCTATGGATATGGTGATGTATAAAGCATGTTTTTATTTGTCATTAGCAAACTACTTATATGGTTCTGGAGAAGGCTTTTTGAATTTTTTTTTTCCTTTAAATGAATTGTTGTTCTTTTTACCATTGGTTGCATGTTAAGATAAGTTAAGTTCAGCGTCTCAACATATGTTGTTGGGTGCGTGCTTTATAGCTTTCTCTAACTCCTTGTGTTAACAAAGAGTGTCTTAATATCCTAATTTTTTTATGGTGTATTTCTCCTAATATTTTAGATGTTTATATTTGAAGAGATATTAGAAAAAAAATGATTTTTTGCTGGTCCTATACCTTTTACATTCAAAACTTTCTTTCGAACAAACTTTTTGGCTTATAGAAATGTAAATATCGATTTACACACGAACATATTTTTTCCTTATAACTATTGGATAAAATTTATATTAATAACTATTGTACACAATACATAAATATTAAATTTTACATGTTTACTTATTTAGGTTTAAATAATTAAAATCCTTACAAATCCTTCATAATATTAAGATTTTAAAATTATATCTGACACTACCGTGTAGACGTCAATTTTATCAAACGAGACATAGGTTGAAACAACAAACTATTTATTTCTATTTATTTGATTCTTTTTATTATTTTTGGCTTAACCACTAAATTGTTTTATAATTGTAAGAACTCTCAGCATAAAATAGAAATTCTGATTTCCTATATCTGTACATTTTTTGTAATTACAACTTGTTTCCTGACATTTAATATATGGCGGGGCCTTTTTACCATTCTCATATCTCCTCATTGGCATATTTGTAGTTTGAGAAATCTTCCCCTGCATTTGTTTTTGCCAAAATTATTAAAAAATAGACCCAAGCGGCATGACAAGTGTTCTGATATTTGCTCAAGGCCTCCTTGTCATGTTGGTTGATTTTGATATAACCGATCTCTTATACGTGAAAATTTTACTCCAACTCAATTCTTACTGAGGTGATACCTTCCGAAAACTTTCTACTTCTGTTTTAGACCCCAATTCCACCTTCTTTTTTCAATCAATTTGTAAATTTGTCTTTTCTTGATATTTGCTCTCCATAAATTTATAATTTATGTTCCAAAATAAGGATCTTGATGCATTTACTTCTGTAAAAATGCATTTCTACTTCTATCAAAAACTATTTTACCTATGTAAAAATGCAATTCTGTGATGTGTTTGAGGTTATGTTTTTTCGTCCATCAATTTTTTCGTTTGATTTGGATTCTTCATCAATTCCTAAGGATTTGATACTTTTTTCAACTTCTTTATTTTTAATCACAAATGATAATTGTCGCAAATCTTTTATTTGATTGTTAGCTACTTAAACTTTTATTTTTCTTGTTTTATACATCAAAGAAAGCTTTATCCAGAGAGAGGTTTTTTTATTTACTTACTCTTTTGAAGTTATATTATTTAACATTAGTGTTAAATTGATATCCTTTAGAAATTTTTTGGGGGTCAGTGATGCTAAATCAAAATTTCTTATTTCTCCTAATTATTTAGGACTTTATATTTGAAGAACAGGGTATTATAAAAAGAATGAAATTTTGTGGTCCTATAATATTTACATTCAAAACTTTCTGCAAAACATACTAGTTACTATTAATTTTTAGAACGAAAAGGACTATTACCAATTATGATTTATGAGGAACTTACTTACATTGATCGTGACATACTTAGGACTTATTAGTATGTAATTTTCCCTAGTTTGCTATAYATGTATGCCACTGCCTATGTATTCTGATTTTCATATCTTTAACACATAGTGAATGTTTATTAATTATTCTGAGTTCGAGTTGATGCTAACAAATAATAATGTTTCAGTGGTTACCATGCTAGAAGTAGCATCAACTGTATTGTCCATGGTTTTTTAGAAACCGCACGATTTATTACTTAAAAAAATAATATTTTAAGTGCTCATTCTTGATTAGACCTTGAAAAAAATAATTGTCAATTATGATTAATGAGGAACTTATTACATTGATCGCATTATACTCTGGACTTATTACTACGTGATTTTCTCTAGTTCCCCATACTGATTGCTACTAGCTACGTACTCTTATTTCTCTATCTTTAGCAAATATTCAATATTTTTATTTAGCCGGAGTTCAATTGATGCTAACAAAACAATGATGTTTCACCAGTTACCCCGTTGAAAGTAGCGGCAACTGCATTTTCAATGATTTTTGAGAAACCTCGTGAATTTGACCTTGTGATTTTCAAGTTAGCGATGCCAGTGTGTTAACAATTTAGTGGTTAAGCTAAAAAGGAAATTGAAAAAGAAAGTGATAAATAAAAATCAATAGTTAGTTATTTTAAATTTATGTCCCATTTTAAAAAACAGATGTCTGGATACAACACAAAGTGTGCATGCTTCTGTTTCGAGGATCCATTCTTACATATATCATTATTTTCACTAATGAGCAATTCATTCACCTTAGATAAACTAGCCTTTTTTCCTTCTCAAGAATTTTCTTTGAATCCGCAAAGCATGAGTTGTCACTCGTCAAGGACTCAACTTTTCATTTCATATCTTTGTTTCCCCTTTTCATCATTTCATCTCTATCATACATATCAATAAATAAAGATTAAGCCTCATAATCATTATCAATGGACGTGCTGGTGGAAGCAGAAGTACTTAACTCATTCCAAGATCCATGAATCAAATGTTTATTCCTTTAAGTTGTACCTTCATCGGTTTGATCATCTTTTTGCTTATCGTCATCCCAAAGATGAAGTTCATCTGCTTGAAGGACCTTGAATCTTTTTTTTTTTTTTTTTCCCCTTTGCATTTGGAAAATCCGTCGTTAAATGATACACACTTTTGCATTCAACACATTTTCTTGAGATTTTATTAGGATGCAGAAGTTTCTTGAATTGTTTCTTGAATTTCCCTCTTATCTTCTTCAACTCCTTTTTYAACCTTCTTCAACTTTTGTCACTAGCTCATAAAGGTCTTCAATATCTTCTCTTGATCGTGGGAGCAATTCCTCTCTTGGCCCTCAACCTCCACTCTAACACCCGCAGATTAGAACTGTCCTGACTTGGAAATATTACCCATTTTACCCTTACCTAAATTGCGGAAATTGGTAATATAAATTTTTTTTTTTGATATTGTAATACAAAGGATTTGCAAAAATTTCGATAGAGTTTTTTCTGTAATATCAACATTTTTTCCTTGTATACAATCAAAAAATTTCCAATACTCCACATACAGATAACTTCAAATTCCAACAATATTCTTACCAACAAATGCTCAATGGAAATAACTTCCATCCCAAAGCATCATTTACTAGCTAAATACTCATATATTTGAAATTTAGCAAAAAACTCAAAAGAATAAATAAATCAATAAAATAAAAAACCAATACATAAAAGTTGCTCTATTCAACCATTTCCATTATTCAACAAATTTATTCAAATCAATCAAAACACTCAGGTATCAAGCCTGCACGCAAGTGATCTTCACACACCATCTGGCTAATCATCACCTGAAATGTAAAATAAGGRAAATGAAATGAGTTATAAAGCTCAATAAGCAAATACCATGTATGAATACATGCACTATATGTCATGAATTTTCAAGAATTCACTTCCTCGGTAAAACTTCCCAAACATTTTCATTTCGTCAAAACTTTTCCAAAAATTTTCATTTCAACTCGTAAGCTCACTTGGTGTATCGTCTAACCATTAAGCTATGCAGTGGGCAATTTTTATTTGGAATCCGATCATATTCTACCGGTAGAACCTCAAAGCAGTTAACATAACTTAATCTTTTCCTGAACATCACCTCATAAGAGATGAATAATACATGAATTGTCACCCTACAAGAGGGTTAAGTTGGGTGCACCGGTCCCCTCCGGCCCATTTCCCACTCACACCTTTCATGGTCTAGGCTTTACACCTTTCCAAATTTTTAAAGTTTGGGAAAAAAATCATTTATTCATAAAAAATCACATTTTTTTTTCCCAAACTTCATTTCTTAAAATATTTGCCTTCCTAAATGCATGATTATGTCTCATGCCAAGAAATGATGTAAAATAATGTAAACTACATGCTCATGATATGGACCACATAACTCCGAACTTAAACTAYCTAACATGTCATCAAGTAGAAAAGTTCACATACTTAAAATAAAATCATAAACATATCACATAAAGCAATCCAATTATAACCACAAAACCCATGCAATACAATTAACAGGAATGTGAAAATTTTCTTACCTTAAGTCTTTAATGAAACAACTTTACTTTAAATGCAAAATGGAGTCCCTTGGCTATCTACAATGTCAATGTGCCAAATGCCCTAGTTTAATTWCAAAAAGAATGCTCATAACGAACCTTCTAAATACTTTCTACTATAATCTAATAATTAGCCTTAGATGCACATAATAGAAGTCTTTAACTAGAATGAACATGTARATCCGATTATTTATTCAAAATCATAAATGCCAAACTAACCTATCAGGGTTTAACAGATTGAGGTTTTACAAAGTTCGAAAGTCCTCTCTTCTTTTTCCTTACTCARTTCACAACTCAAGTTACCWAGAGGAGCTACTAAGAAATATCACCCTTTTCTTGCCTATATCCTCTTTACCCCTTAAATAATTATTGAATTCAATGAGGGTTCAAATGCTCTAGAACCAGGTCCAATTACATAAATTACCTTTCACTTGTTCCTTTTTTATTGGTAAACAATTTTAACTTAGAACAACAATGATACATCAAGGACATACAAACATTGAACAAAATGTAACAGTCACCAATACAATACACTACTACATCTAACYAGTAATTTAAAGGTCTCATATTGTAAATTTTACATCTACAAATTTGCCTATTTGAATCTCCCTAAGGGAACACTACTAATCTCATGCAAGGACAGTGTCGAATTCAAGAGATAACCACACAAAACATTAACTCAGAAATCATCTGATTATGTTGGACAAAACCGAGGGTTCACCTTGAATTAGTATCAATGAAAGGGCACGCATGCGAACTCCCACGGCCTGGTCGGCCGGTTGCGAGCTCCGACGAACTGCTCCTGGTTAGCAATGGACTGTAGATCTGAAGAATGGCACTCGGTTTGCAGGTAGCAGCAATTGGTCAAGCCCAACGTGGACTACAGGAAATAGACGAGCAGCAGCTGATTAGGTCATGGCAACGGGCACTGCAAGCTCCAGCTGAGCAACAGTACATGCTATGATCGAACACCCGGTGGTTGGATGCTACAGAACTGGATAGCACACGATGAACAGCGAACAAGATGAGTAGAGAGCGTTGCGGCCAGGAAGCCCCGATAGGAATCGAGTCATTGAGTAGTAGGCGYGAACTCTGGTCACGAACGACATGCGATTAGCGAGCAGATTCGAGTCTATTGGAGCCGCGAGCGGCAACTGGTTACGATAACGAGCGTGCACTGGAACACAGTGTGGTCTGAGCTGTAGATCTTGACAAGAAGATCGGCGATCGTGTATCGAGTAGTGAAGATTTGAGTCAAGCAGGGAGTTTTGACCACATGTTGACAAACGACGTGCAGAGAAAGTCGCGACAATTCCAACAACTCCGGTGAAGTCATCGTGCAACAATTGAACAGGAAGGGCGACCGGCGAGCCATAGCTACTCGCGACGTCCGAGCTCTAGCCTAGACTGTAGGCGACGATGTTCAAGAGTAATGAGAACAGAGGAAGTGGTAGCGATAGCTTTTGTGTGTGTGTTTTCTTGTAGAAAAGATGGTCTGAAACCCTAATTTCCCCTTCTTCTTCTTTTTTTTTTTTTAAGTGGTGGCTGAAAAACCACAATTTCCCTTTTCTTTCTTTCTTAAACATTTCATAATTGGGCCCTAACAAATCTCCTTTTGGGCCTCCTTATCCCATCACTATCCAAGACCAATACAAATTAAAGTCTACAGGCTTTCTTTTGGGCCAAAACCAAACATTAAATCAACTTTAGGTTTCGGATTAGAAAGGAATGAGCTCWAATGGGTCAAGCCTAAATTAATTAATTAAAAACTCTAATTCAATTAGCACGATAAATTCCATATTTAAATAAACATACTTGCACATTAATGCACAAATAAATAATAATAACATAGACGAATTATTTAAATTCTAATTGGCACATCGAATATTATAGCCTTCAAGTCCTTCCGCTGCAAAATAATCAAAACACAAAAAGAGAATCATGATAATAAATAAATCAATGAATTGGAATATAAATTTTATGATCATATAAAATTCGTGAAAATGAAAAATAAATTCCTGGATATTACAATACCTTATCCTATAAAGTAAATTTCGTCCTCAAAATTTAGGACTCACCAAACAGGTGCGGGTACTTATAATGCATTTCATCCTCTCGTTCTCAAGTAGCCTCTTCAATCACATGATTCCTCCAAAGAACTTTGACCAATGCTATCGGCTTCTTTCTCAATACCTTTTCTACCCTTTCCAATATTTTCACTAGCCTCTCTTTGTAAGATAAGTTCTCACGAAGATTCAACTTTTTATAACTAGGGATTGGGAGGACCCGAGATATATTTCCTTAGTATCGAGATATGAAATACATTATGTAAGCCTGATAGAGTCGGTGGTAATCCAACCCAATAGGCTAGAAGCTCAAAGGGTCCAACAAACCAAGCCCTCAACTTCCCCTTCTTCCCYAATCTCATAACTCCYTTCATAGGTACTACCTTTAGAAAGACTTTGCCMTAATTGCAAATTCCAAGGGCTTTTTTCTCCTATTAGCATAACTTTTCTGTTTGCTCTGAGTAGTTTCCATYCGTTGACGAGTCCTTTTCACTGCCTCAATGGTGCGTTGCACTATCTCAGGGCCCTGGAACTTCTTCTCCCCAACTTCATCCCAATGAACTTGCGATCTACACTTTCTTCCATAAAGTGCCTCATAAGGGGCCATACCAATAGTAGCTTGATAACTATTGTTATAAGAGAATTCCACCAAAGGAAAAAATTCATCCCAAATTCCTCGGAAGTCAATCACACAAGCTCTCAATATATCCTCCAAGATTTGATTCATCCTCTCAGTCTGTCTATTTTTTTGTRGGTGAAAAGCTGTCCTAAAATTTAATCGAGTACCCATGGCCTTATGCAGACTCTTCCAAAATGCAGAAGTAAACCTTAGGTCATGATCAAACACAATGGATAGTGRAACACCATGAAGTCCAACAAATCATTTTTGCCTCATGTCATTGCCCATTATTAACAGAATTCCAGCTGAAACTTGGCAAATTGCTTCATGGAGCTGTTCTATCTGATTAGCCAATGTTGTAGCATCTTTATGCTACATCGTGCTCTTGAATGTCCATCCTCGACTTTTTCCCTTTATCTCCTTAGTGCATTTTTTTGTACAACTTAAATAGAAATTAGCCCACAAAATCAATAATTCTATTAAAATCAGATTACTCACATGTCATGAAGGAACATATTATTTTATGCACAAATAGCTTTATGAATAATCATGAATTAATGCCTTAATAGGGTAAATTTGCTTAATGAGATGGCATAAAATGTGTACAATTTTGACACTCATCAATGCTGCCTCCATCCGGGTTGTATGTATTGGAGAATATGTTGTTGTTCTTGTTGAAATTGCCAATATAGCACAGGGATTATGGATTAGATGGGCAACTGCTGAAAGTGTGAGCTTCTCCAAATAGACACATGTCATGCCTGATTGCTATGTCATTGGGTTCTCGCAAGCATTTTCATGATCTTGAGCATATTGGCCAAGGATTCCATCTCCACTCTAAGTGCTGTAATGGCTTCTACCTCATGTACTCCTTGGACACATTTTGTCATGGCTATCCTCATTGTTGTCCATTAGTAGTTGTTACTAGCAATTCTCTATAAGTTATCAAATGCTTCATCGTAATCCTGATCTGAGCATTAAGACCATTGTAAAATGACTCAGTCTGGAACCAATGTTGTATGCCATGGTGTGGACATTTTCTCTCAACAACTCTTTAAGTCTTTCCCATTCCTCGTACAAGTCTCCTCTCCATTCTGTTGAAAGGATGTGATTTCATTCCTCAATTTGGCATTCTTTCTTGGTGGTAAGTACTTTATCAAAAACGTTTTTACAAGTTCCGTCCAAGATGCGATTGAATTAGGAGGTAGAGAGTTCAACCACTCCCTTACTCTATCTCTAAGAAAAAATAGAAAAACAACTTCATTCTTAAGGCTTCGTTTGGGATTCCTTGTAGTTGAAAAGAGTCAATAACTTCTATAAATATCCTTCAATGCAAGTGGGAACCTCCTTGGCCATTCTACTAAATTGGTCAAGAGTTTGTAGCATTTGGAACATGAGAGGCTTTAACTTGAACAGTTGAGCTTGTATCTTAGGTCTCACTATATCGGGATTCAAATCATGCAGCACTAGTATGATATATTCTCTGATAGAACAGTTTCGATCATCTGGCATTGCTACAAAATTAACTCTAGGACGGTTATTATTTATATTATTCAGCCATGTCTACTTGAGTAGTATCTGTCATTAGCTCCTTCCTTTGCTATCGAATAGGGAATTAGGGCTTGCAGGTCTCGGGTATGGGCCTCTTGCAGTGGTAAGCTGTCTGGGACATCTTCATCATCCTCGAAATCTCCTTCAGTGTTTGTGTTGGTCTGTACCAAGGAGGGTCTGGTGATGTGTTTCTTGAAGCCAACATCCATCCTGGGGCCATAATAGAAATTTCTTCGTTCGTCGACCATCCCCTCAGCACCACCATAGTCAGGGCATTACCTGGTGTTATGCCGCGTCCGGCCAAAGCGATAGCAAAGTAATGCGAGTCGCTCGTACTGCAATATGGCCCAACGCGCAGCATTAGAAGGTAGGGTTAGGCACATCAATGGCCGAAACTGCTTTTTGACGTCGATGAGGACCCACTTTCTAGAGAGGAGAGCACCATCCAAGAGTCTCTCCCTGATCGGATCTCCTTGACATCCTTGAATTGGTTGGCTAGTTTTAAATCGACCTCTTTCGTGTAACAAGCGGGTGGTAGAGAGTGGATTTCTGTCCAGAACCATGTAAGGTTTAACTCCTTTTCCATGAAATCAAAATCCTCTCTCCAGAGGTGAAAACGATCAGGCTCTGTTCAAAGCACTAGGGGCCACCCTACAGGGTTTGTTTCACGACTGCTGCGTCTCTGAAAAATACAYGAATAATATCCTGCCTGAGTTTGCGAACACGTATGCTATTCGAACGCCAAACCTTCGTCATGATGTTGCGCAGGGTTTAGATCTCTCCAGTACAGCTAGATAAGCATGCCTGTACTACCTCATTTATCTCTTCTTTGTCAATATTTGATAGTTGCTTCCTCCTCTACTCTGATCTTGAAATTATTAAGTCGAAYCAGTATGTCCTCAATCATCGCAATGTTGCCGGCCCGTATATCCTACCGGCCGTAACCTCACTTCCAGTAGGTTTATTTTCATGGGAGAGAGCACTCCAACGAAAACTAGGAGAGTGACATGAGAATACTTCAAAATTATAAATAACATATGACCAGAAGTAAACACATGAACGTCCTTTTCTTGGCACAAAAAAATTATAGATTTGAGAACAAGCTTCAAGAAAAGACATATTAGCAAATCGATTAAAAACTGAAGGTGGGTTTGGGGGCTAAAACAGAAGCAGAAATTGTTTYGAAGGTCTCACCTCTTATAGAGTGGAGTTGGAGTAAAACTTTCATGCATAAGAGATTGGTGATATCAGAATCTACCAACATGACATGGAGGCCTTGAGTAAATACTGCTTCTTGGGTCCAGATATTATGAATTTTCCAAAGGTGAATGTAAGGGAAGATTTCTCAAACTGCGGATAAGCCAAAGGGAGATATATGAATGGTAAAAAATATTAAATAAAAATAAATAGTTAGTAATTTTAAATTTATTTCCTGTTTAATAAAATTGAAACTCGTGTCTAAGTGCAACCCGAAGTATGCATGCTTATATTTTCAAGGCTTTATGCTCAACCAACATGTTATCAAGAGGATCCATCTGTTTTATAAAAATCCTTGTTTTCCCGCATGAGCAATTCATTAGCCTTGGATATCCAATCATTTTCATTCCCGAGAATTTTCATTGAATTTACAAGGCTTGATTTACTTGGATGGCTTGGAACAATGAGAGATAGAGATGTACGCCCTCTTCTGAACTGTCAGTTGTCAATTCCKGGTCCGCTGAGACTGTTTGATTGGTGGACKAGGAAAATAAGAAAGATGATACTGGTTCAAAAAGAAAGGGGTAGGCTCTTAGGTTTAACAAGYATAAAATATTTAAGTTTTGTTGGATTCTCAATAATTTTAAATAATGTTGTATTTAAAAAATTACTTTAATATTTAGAAAGAATTCAGATTCCTCAAATCAAGTAAAATTACTCTCCACAATACTAGAAAAAAGAATACTTAAATCGAGATGCTATCTGATTATTTTCCTTAAGATTTAAAAAAAAAATATGTAATAAATTTAAAAACTTTAATAACATTTTTTTTCTCCTCCCCTTCCTCTCATTCTTGATTCTTTTCCTCCATGACTAAACTTCTTTTCAAAAAACCATCTAAACTCTTCCCAGAAATCCTATGCTCCTGTGCAACATAAGCAAAATCAGGATTTAATTTCTTTTATATTTAAAATTAAAATATTAATTATATGAGATATGATTTTAATTTTTATATTCATCCAAATATTTTGAACTAGAAAAAATATCTTTCCTTCTTCAAAAGTTCATATATATTTTTTTAGTGATTTTCTTATTGTCTAGCTTAACTCTAATATTTGATCTAATATAAAATTATTACTTAATAGAAATAAACTTATTTTAATTCATAATATTTTAATGATAGTTTAAATTACTAACGCTTTATTGATATTCAAGTTATTATATCTACTCACAAGGTTAATTCAAATAATTCGATACAAAWACAAATTCCCTTTCCATTTATCTTCCGTTGCTTTATGAACAAGATAATTCAATCTATAAGGATTTTAATTCTTTAGATTTTGATTCCAATGAATCACAATTTGAGTGCAACTTTATTTTTCCCTCAATCAAATAAAGTCCTAATGTATTTATATTCTCGTGATCAAATAAAGTCCTAATGTATTTATATTCTCGTGATTTCAGATTTGGTTCATCGAGCTTAAGCATAAGCCTGAATTCATTTCTGCCTGAACCCATTTTTGCCTAAACTCATTTAAGGTTTAGCCCGAATAATTTCGAGCTAAGTGGGTTGGCCAAACACATTGGATCCTAGATGTGGCAAGAAAAAGGAAAATTAATTTCAGTTAGATATAGAGTAAATTATGATGATGTGCCTTGAGGTTCATTATTAGTGTTAGTGTTAAAGTCTCCTCTTGATTGAGAAATTTGATTGACCTCCTTGACCTAAATGTATTGACTTCAATTTATAATATGACCATTATACCTAAGTACGTTTATATAATTATCATACCAACAAAATATGCTATTTTTAAGTAAGAAAAGAATTTAGAATTAAAAGATGCTGTTAATTTGTATTTCTTAATATACTTATATTAATATTTTTTAAAAAAATTTAAATTATTCTCTGAAAACTTTAATTGTAACTTTGGTGTAATAAACAAAGATGAAGCAATGCTAATGGGATTTGCTCTAGGCTATCAATGGTTGAAATTGGACATATTTATGGTGAAATTGTCATTGACCAACCCATTTCCTAGAGCATATTTTGACTAGCATTTGGATTTTTACAAACCAGCCCTAATCATTAGGATCTCTCTCTTTCTCTCTCTCTTATTTATTTTGGTTTTCGGGTTTTAAGAGTCGTATGCATCCATCTTARTACTTAACCGGAATAATGTATTGGATACCAATGCTATATTGCACAGTTTCAAACGAGAACAGAAAATTTAATTTTGTACCAAATGGGTAAATATAAATGAGGTTTTGATTATTCCAAATATAAATGACGCATGATTCATTATGCATCCACCCAGCCAAGAAAGGCCTCAATCCAATCCGAAGAATGGGGTATATTGGTGGTGTTACGCATACAAATGCTTCTAGCTGCTGCTTCACCTTTGTTTTCGGATCTTCCATTTGCAAGCAATCACGAGAAGTTCTTCTTATTTACAAGGCCGCTGTATCTGCAGCTAGAATGGGGAAAGCTTCACCATCCTAATTTCTTCCCACCCCTAGAAACTAACTGTAAATAAACAAAATCTGCGTTATCTTTCGTTTCTTATCCATCCATTAGAACCCACAAGAACTTCAACCACAAGCAAGCCAAATGTTTCTCTTTCGTTCTTTGTACGTAGGCAACCTCTAGACTTCTTCCATCAATTTGTCCTAAGCCTAGGAGATAGTTGCACCAGAAATCTGAATTTGAATCTGTCTTTCCATCAACATGAATCTCAATTGCTTGACCTGTCAAGGAATGAAAAAAACAGATTCAGATGTTGATATGGGACAGAGTTTGTGTGAGCAAAAGCAGAATGTCAATAAGTTGTTGGACAGGGTTGACAGAAGCTGGTCAGGGAATCTTGTGCCAAGGCCTACTAACTATGACAAAATGAGAAATGCCTCWACTTTGGCTAAAGCAAACAAGTTCAAGAAGTCTCCTCATAGGATGCATAACAGCGGACCTCTTACGCTTGAAGGRACTGATGCTCCAAAATTGGTCAGAAGCAGTGGGATGAGAAGAGATTGGAGCTTTGAAGATTTAAGGCAAAGGAACTCATTGAAAGCATAATTAGATAAAAGAAGAACTATGTTGACCCCGCGAGCACCGCTCCTAATACCCTTTTATCTATATCTCTCTTACAGACCTTTAAGAACTATGCATAACAATGTCGGGTTCCTGGTCCCAACTGTTTCCGACTCTAATATCTGTTCCCCTTTTTTTTTTTTTTTTTGAAAGGTTTGGTGTTGATTTACTCTTGAATTGGATGAAAGGGGTTTATTCATATATTTTGATCAAAGTCCTATGCATCGAGTGCTTGCTCTCCACTGCATGGAAAATGGGAAGCAGAAGAAATCCCGGAGGACTTTCCATGAAATAGGTTATCTTCTTCCCCCCTCCCTTCACCCCTTTTGATATAGTTATTAATTCCCTACAACTAAATCGTGAAATCAAATAAATAAATCTACGCATACTATTAYATTATTAAAACTTGAATTTCTTTAGGGCAAACTTTTGTATTACTTTTGCATGCAATTTGTACATTACAGAACTTCCAACACAAAGAACCCTAAGGAATTCACTATGTTGCATTAATTTCAAAGAAATAATARCAGTTCAATATCATAAATATTTGGATTATTATTCATCCTTGTTAAATTCTTTTGCRTGAATTTGAACRTGAATGAATATCTTCATTTGCCCTTAATTTTTACCTTTTCTTTTAAAAAAATTTSCCCTTCRCCTTAAAAATATCAAGTACGTGCCCTTTTAACTTTTGAAATTCATCAAATTTTGCCCTTGTGCCAAAATCCACCGATCATCTCTGATGCATCAGACGGAGCAGATAAGCAAAGGAGTTAGAGGAAGAGGGATTAGAATCAACCTCAGTTTTATTAATTAGGGTGTGTCTCTATTTCAACTCATCATGTCCTCGTTAGGTAAATTGTTTTGTGAATGCTCATGTAGACATTAAAAATTTAATTTATTTTTAATTAAGATTACTATATAATTTTAGCCTTGATTATTTAATTAAGTCTAAAATAAACTTGATTATTTTGGATTAATTGAAATTGGGCCATTAATTGAGGCCAATTCAATATATTATGAAAATAGGCCAAATTCTATTAAGCTTACATAAATTAAATTCGTCTAAGAGTTAATCATATTTATTAAAACAGCCGAAATAAATAGTTTGGTTGACTCAATATAAGAAGTCCAATAAGATGAGTTACTTAAGCAACAAAAAGCTTGTTCAAGTTCGAAATAGTTACTAAAGGGATGCACCCTCAAGACATAATTATACAGAATGAAGTTTCCAATACAGATGAAAGCTCCCAAGAAGAACACAAAAAGACTAATACATTTTGGAGAACTGGAGATCAAGGACTCCCTCTAGCAAATATACCTAAAGCTTCGAATTTTGCGAAAGATGGTTCATCCTTCATCGTCCCTCAAAGAATATTCAATCTTCCTCATTGGTACAAATGAAGACTTGACCCTTGAGACAAACATATCTAGGAGAAGAATGGAAAGACATATTTAACTTTGATTTTGAATTTTCCGAACTTGTACTTCACTCCCCCCAAATATCAATAAATTCTACATTTATGACTACATCTCTTGTCTTTYAATTAGACAAGAAGTTTGTTTAAGTACAAATTTATGACACGYGCAGTGGAACCCAACTATTCTTTTAATCAAGTTCAAAGGAAAGTCTCACTCATGGACTCGCAAGGTTCAAAGGTTGCTGCTCAAGGTTCTTACTATGAGGGACCCATGATAAAGAGCAAGGCAAGAGCTCTTTTAGCTATTACTTCTAGCAAGATTGCAGAATCAACTCCAAAAAAAAGCTATGAGCCCTAGTACAGCGTCCGTGATGATGGCTGGTGTCACCACTACTAACGAGCAACTCGCCAACTTAACAAGATTGGTGGAATGATGGGTGAAGCACATAGAGAATCAAAGTGCACATCTTGCCAAATTAGTTGATAAAGTGGAAAACAATCATCGAGAATAGCCAAGCTCCAGGAGAGCAATCCATAATTTAGGATGAGGGAGCATCGTTAATGCAAGTCAATGCACTGAACTCAAAAGTGGTCGATAAAGATATCTAGGTAACCTTTGACGGTTTGATTCATTTGGATCAACTCAAGGAATTCATCATGGGGACTATCCAGGGCAAGGTAGATGGAGATGCTAAATCTTCTCAAATCTATATGAAGTGTTATACCTTAAGAATTGAAGGATGAAGATGCTTGTGGGATATCAACCACCAACATTCAAGCAGTTTGACGAAAAGGGAAACTCGAAGCAGCACGTGGCACATTTGTAAAGACTTGCAACAATGCTGGCACAATGGAGATCTTCTTGTCAAACAGTTTGCTTCTTGAAAGGAAATGCTTTTGACTGGTTCACAGGCTTAGAATCTGGCTCTATCGACAGCTGGGAGCAACTTAAGCAAGAATTCTTGAACCGCTTCTACAGTACACGAAGAACTATAAGTATGGTAGAGATGACCAATAYTCAACAATGGAAAGACGAGCTTGTTGTCAAGTATATCAATAGGTAGAGAAATTGAACCTGAACTGTAAGAACCGGCTAAGTGAAAGTTCGGCTTTTGAAATATGTATTCAAGGTATGCATTGGGAACCACCAATATATATTGAAGGGAATACTCCAAGGAAGTTTTCAATAATTGGATACACGTGCTCGTGATATGAAGTTGAGTATTTCTGTGAATGGAGGAAAAGCAACATATTCAGGAGACAAACAAAGGAAAGAAAAGCAAGAATACAAAAAAGGGGGCAAGCCTTTCTCTAAAAATGAAACAAATRAGCCAGTGGCAASTARTACTRCTCCATGAAGTTCTCTACTACAGTGTCGTAGAAAATGACTAGGAGAACAAATCCTACTCAAGAAAAAGAAAGAGATGGAATCACCTTAGAATAAAACAAAATAAGGAATATCCATTCATTGAATCTAATTTGTCGGCATGTTTGATCAAATATTGAAGGAAGAAATCATAACTTTGCCTAAAATGAAGAGGACCAACCAAGCTCGTTGTACAAACGATCTCAACTACTGCAAATATCATTGTTAGTTGGGCATCCCATTAAAAATTGTTTCGTCTTCAAGGATAAGGTGATGGAATTAGTCAAGTAAGGAAGAATTGTGTTGGATGAYGAAAGGGCAAGTGCCAATCAAATCACTACTACAGATATGCTGACTCTAACGTCAATTTCATCTCCATTGTTGATAGAATTTGGAGATTGTTAACCAATTAAGGTGAAGATTGTTGCTTTTTCTTTGAGGATTGGATCATCCTTGAGAAATCCTTCAAACACCCAAAAACTTTGATTTCTCATAAAGTGGTGGCAGAGTCCTTAAAGCAACATCCGCTGATCCCTTGTCGGCATCATTTATGGTTGAGACTAGGACGGTATCTAATCATCTTCGAGCTCCCAACTTTCGTTCTTGATTAATGAAAACATCCTTGGCAAATGCTTTTGCTGTTGTTCGTCTTTCATAAATCCAAGAATTTCACCTCTGACTATGAAGTACGAATGCCCCCGACTATCCCAAGTCCYATGAGGAAAAATGATATTGTTGATGAAGAAGGTGGGTYCTTGTGACTCAAAAAATAAGTCAGAGATCGAGGAAGACAGATAAGAACATGATGAGAAACAAGATAGTTTAGAAACACAAACATCAAGATAAACTCCAAGGGTAAACTAAAGTCGAGAGCTATTCCAAAAAATGCCCCTATGTCCAATTACATTGGAGGAATTTATGCCTAARGAATTATTTTTTGTGAATATTGTTCCTTGCTATAATGTCAACATTAAGGAAAGTCTCGATGGAGAAGATGCACAAGATAAGAGAATGCTAATGCTGTTGAAAGGAAGTTTGCATACTCCACTTACATTACTCTTACTGACGTTGGTCTAATGATAGGATCAACGCCCCACAACCATCCATTGTTTGTCGTTGGCTATGTAAGAGARCAAATAAATAAATCGAATCTGTTAGATGGAGGATCCTAATGTCAACATTTTACCTTTATGAATCATGAAATAGTTTTGCATTCCCATGAGAAACTTTCTCAAAGTTGCCTGATGATACAAGTATTCAATCAAGGGGGCAAARAACCATTGGAGTGATAAGGTTGGACTTATTGATCAATGACATGCCTTCAAGTGCATTGTTCCAAGTGGTAGAAGGTATCTTACAACATGCTTATGGGAAGGCCGTGGCTTCACGAATGGAGTAGTCCCGTCAACATTTCACCAATGCTTCAAATACTCTCATGATGGAATGGTGAAGAAAGTAGTAGTTGATGCAAAACCGTTCATTGAAGCTGAAACACATTTCATGAATGCTAAGCTTTACTTCAAAATAAGCAGAGCGAAAGAATCCAGTGCTTCTTCATCGAGTCAAAACAAGGAGAAAAAAATGGAAGCTTTAGATATGAAGAAGACAACTATAGAAGAGGAAAACAAAGTTAAAAATCCTGTCCAACTAACTTGCGATGAAGTTCCAGTCTTCCATTATGTCCCAAATTATAGAARGAAAAACATAACTCTAGTGAAGCCCTAAAAGATTTGACGTGGCCTGTCACAAAGTTTGATGTTGTTAAAAAATAGATGCTCCTTCAAAGGGTTTTGTTCGACCAATCGAATCTCCTGCAGTAGAACATAACTATTTGCCAACTTTACGAACAAAAGAAGGTTTTGATCCAATTGCATATAAGTTATTGGAGAAGGCAGGATATACTTCAAGAGACGCAAAGATTTTCAAAGAACTTCCTAAGTTGGAAAATGAACAACCATGCCTTTGTCTTAGATTAGGACATGGTCCACCTCAACAAATTAGAATCCTTATAAAAAAGGCTGAGAGCAATTGCATTGCTATTGAAGATGATGGTTCCTCCATAGATGAAAAGCCATCAATTTTTTAAGGCTTGTCCCTAAACAAAGAAGAATATCAATATTCAAGAGATTAGTGACCAATGAAGAAGCCAATCCATGAGATGTTGAGATATTTAAAGCCTAACAGAACAGTTGTCAAAGTTGAAGAGATGCATGAGAATATTCGCAGTCTCATCTTATCTAGGATAAAATGCCACACCAACCTAATAATAACTTGTGGAGAACTGCTAAAAGCTAAAGCACACATTATAGTAAACACAAAAGCTCAAAAAAATGACATGGAAGAAAGTATATGTTCTTCATGCCATATAACATATGATGAGGAAGAAACATGAGAAGAGCAAGATATTGAAGGCACTTCACCAAAACTCGAGAAAGGAGTAAAAGCTGTAATAGATGAAACTGAAAGAAGTCAATCTTGGCAATACTAAAGATCCTCGCCAAATATAAATAAGTGCAGTTCTTACTCCTGAAGAAAAAAAAAAAAAAACATATGTGGAATTTCTGAGTGAGTACAAAGATATTTTTACTTAGAGCTATATGGAGATGCTAGGATTAGATCATGTAGTAGATATTCATCATTTGGTTGTGAAAAATGAACCGGGTCTTGTTAAGCAAGCTCAAAGGCATTTCAGACTAGATTTTGTGCCATTGATTGAGGTTGAAGTCAACAAATTGATTGAAGCTAGATTTATTCGCAAAGTTAAATATCCTACATGGATTTCGAGTATTTTTCTTGTAAAAAAGAAGAATGGGCAGATGCGAGTATGTGTGAACTTCAAAGATCTCAATAATGCTTGCTCTAAAGATGACTTTCCACTCACAATTGCTGAGCTAATGGTAGATGTAATGTAACACCCCGGATTTTACTTTTATGAATATTTGTTTGATCTCGTGAAATTGTATACCAACTAGGGCTAGACATTTTATATGTGGTCAATATTTTTTAAATCGTACGTTTAATAGGTGCAAAAATATTGTCCGTATCGAATAAGAATTATCGTTAGTTAAAGGCTCGACTCGTGGGCCTACTTGTTTGTTAGTCGAAAGTTCAGTTTTTTATCGAAGAAAAGCCCGTTATATTAAATTTATGAATTTTAGGTTAGATTTGGACGGGAAGACCCGAAGGATTCGGGTTACGGCCCAAAATATAAAAAAAAAAAGAAAAAAAGGAAAAGAAAAGAAAAGAAAATATATAAGAAAATAAAAAGAAAGAAAAGAAAGGAAAAGAAAAAGAAAAACCCTAGAAACTATCTTCTTCTTCCTCCCGCCGCCGCCGCCGCTGCCGAAACCCTACCCGCCGTCTCTTCTTCTTCTCTTCTCGCCGCCGCCGTCTAGAACTGCCGCTGCCCTTTGATCGCGGTTCTTCCTCTTCACGAGGCCGTTCCTTGCAGATCCGCCGTCTCGGGGTTGCCATCTCCATCACCGTGCTTGAGATCGTCCAGATCCAAGCCCCGCGACAAAGCCTGGCAGCACGACCCACTGCTCGGTTCCTCACCGTGCCTGAGGTCGCCCGTCCTCCGCTCGCTGAGATGGCTAACCCCTTGTTCGTGACGCTACGGGTTGCCCAGATCTGCACCACTGGAGCTGTCCTTGTCTACTGCTCGTCGCCGCTGGTGAGCACGCCGCAGCGAGTCGCGGAACGCCAGAGGCGCGCAATCCGAGTCCCTGAAACCCATGGCCGCTCGGGACGAAGCACTCCGCCGATCTGCTAGCCAGGTCCTCGCGCGAGGCTGCTGTTGGCCAGATCCGCGCGTCTCGCCGCCGCTCGAACGTTCTGTCGCGCAGCTATACCTGCCTTCTTCGTCTTCTTCTTCTCCTCTGCTTGACGACCTGCGCGACACCACCATCCACCGACGCTGCTGCTTCGCGACCCAGATCAGGGCGGGACTTGCCTTGCCGGAGTTCGCCGGAAGCAGGCCACGACCCGGCCCGCGGACGACGACAAACCCGCGCCCCGCGGACCGGACCGCGACCCGCGGGGACGGAACGCGGCCGGGGACCCGCGGACGATCGAGACCCGGAAGGGCTGGACCGCGTGGCGGTCGGGCGTGGCGTGTCGGCCGATGTTAT
>MEJB01000051.1:5535369-5557594 GCA_001752375.1 Rhazya stricta
CTATATGAGTACACAAATCCAAGATAGGTTAGTACAGCGGATTTCGTGATCCATTGTAAAGTCGTGATCAGGAAACTAGAATCGATTCGCGATCCATGACAAAACCAGAGGTTAACGCTTTTGAATAAGATTTATGAACGGCTTTATAGGAGGCTACGGATTCGTGGATAAAGTCGACGTATATTCCTCATCCCACCCAGTCTCTAAGGTACCAGGAGGAATAGCGTCCGGCTATAGATGAGTTGGTCGCAACTGAGTAGAATTTTGGATAACTCCTCTCGTACAACTACGGGTTCGTGTAATTTCTTCGTAGAGTTCGGAGAACCATTCGCCCGAAACGAGCGTCTTGGGACCATGATGCTCTCAAGGACCCGCCTTTCCGTGAAGGAGGATCCAACTCGATGTGTAGCAGAGGTAGAATACGTCTTATGAGTGCCTACGCCTCTTTTTACCTTCAAACCCTGAACCGCGTTGCGTTGCCTAAGGGAAGTAACCTTTTCGCTGTTGGCTTATTCAGTATTGGAGAGGATATCGATGCACTAGATCTGGATACTGTTCATATATCTTCAAGGACTATATGGCTCCACCATGAAGGCATCTTGATTAAGAAAAACTAAGTTACTCGAACATATACTACAAAAATACTTTAGTTTAACAGTATACAACTTCTCATCATTAACGTATGTTTTGTTCCTTGCCTTTGTTGTGGCCAACCAAGAGACTGCTTCACCACCATGTATAAGATTGCAAGCTATGCCTACTTCGAAATACTTCGCTCCTCCTTCACCAGAATAATTACTCATGATCAGCGAACGTAAAGAATCTCGAGTAACGTAATGAGTCCTGAAGTACTTATCCATCCAAGCATATAAGTAATGCATAGGGCTGCAAGCTTCGCCATGGCTAGGGTTAGTGGATTTTGCTAGTGTACCCAAACCTCTATGTATGCTGAGAAGAATGGGGACGTTGAGACAAATAGTATGCCCAGAAGCAATAATCTTGCCGAAAGTGGTAAGTCTAACATTTCCACTTTGGTGTGGAAATGCAAAGGCACACAACCAACACGAGGTGAAGGTTGCTAGGTATGTCAAATCCCATAAATTCTCTTTGATTCCAAGCTTCCCAAAAAGATCTCTCTCGGCTTCCAACCATTCTCACAAAACACCAATAATCCTGTTAGGATATTGGGTCAACAAAAGGTGACTTGCTCGTTTCGTTTGYTGAGGCTTCGCCTTGGTGTGCTTGGCTTCTCCTTTGAACCAAAAAGTAATCCATTGTGAGAGAGACATCATTCTTCTTCCCTCCTTGCTGTAATCGACGGAATGTGACAAATAAATACTTGTAATATGGGGAAAGGTACCTCCTCTTAGAGGCACTCTCACCAACTAACTTTATAGAGCAAGGAACAACTTCTTCATATATAGTACCAAAAATTGAAAGACCGACTAATTTGTGCAAGTCCCAAAGTGAAACCGATAGATCTCCTACCAAAGTGTGCAATGTGTTGGTGCCTGGATACCAAGCTTCACAAAAGGCCATCATAATATCAGGCTTTCTATCATATGTGAAAAATAACACATACAATGCATCGTATCGAAACCTCACCAAGGAGCTTCTTGTTGTGACTTAAGACCACCCTCAGTATTATTTGATGAAGCAAAATTCCCCGTTGAGTTTTAAGGTGGCATAGCCTTGCCCAAGATGATCTACCTGCCAAGAGATTGATAACTCTTGAGACAGGCATGATCAGTATGTAGAGGACTTTGCAGCGAGTAAAAACTCATTCGACCTTCAGAAGACACTTTCAACGACCATTCTTCCAAATTGGGCTCATTTGGAGGAGGTGATGACTTTGCAAAGGAACCTTGCAATGGAGGGTGGACTAGAAGTCTCAACCCTTTCTCAATGGGTTCATCTTCGCCACTCAGAATGGACAGATACTTGTTGCCATTGATAAAAAGATCCTTGAAGACTATCATGACTTGATCAAATCAAAATGCGACCTACAAAAAAAAAAAAAAAAAGGATCGAGGAGAAAGAAGAAAGAAGAAAGAAAAAGCATAAAAAAAGAGAGGAAAAAAGAGAAGAAAAAGCATTAAAAAAGAGAAGAAAGGATTGCAATTGCATGTTTAATTGCATCCAAGAAAAAAAGCATAAAAAAGCATTAAAAAAGAGAGAGAGAGAAGAAAGAGACAGAGTAGATAGAAGAAAGAAAAGCATGAAGAAAAAGAGAGATAAAAAAATGAAAAATGGAAGAAACAGAAAGAAAGCAAGATGAAAAGTCCATAATGAAGTCTTYAGTAGAAAAGATATGTGATAGACACGTGCATTAGTCAAATGGACTTCTAAAAAAATGAAGAAAAATATAAGATGTAGGTGTAAGATATTTCAAGATGGTAGCAACATATAACAAGGCATAATAAGTGAGAAAGAGAAACAAACAAGAATATGGCGGGCTTTTGGTTCTGCTTAAAATATAAAGGCATCTAAACAATGAACAAGCCACAAGATAAAAGAAGACGAAAGAAGAAAACTTACCTTGGAAGTTGGACTCAAATGAAGACAAACAATCAAGAATGTCAAACGGTCTTGGAAACTTTGATTTGTGATGAAGAAAACAAACAACACAAGACTTCCTTTTACAGATGATTGAAGAGCTCTCCTTAATCTACAAGGAATAGCAATCCAAGATAAGATGTGATTCATTCCTTAACCAACAAGGAATAAGAAATCAATTTGGAAGCTAACTATTGAGTTCTTGTGAAGTTCAAGTTGTAAATCTATATAGATTTGGAAACCTATTTGGATGGGGAAATCGATATTCAATTGAGACTCAATTTTGGATTTTAATTCAAGTTTTTGATTCAACATATGAACTCCAAGCCTTGCTTTCAAGCTCGACAAGACGAACTCGTCACAAGCCTTGAAGGGGGGACATTAGTAGACATTGAAAAATTAATTTATTTAATCAAGATTATTATATAATTTAGTCTTGATTATTTAATTAAGTCTACAAAAGAATCCAATTATTTTGTATTAATTGAAGTTGGACCATTAATCGAAGCCAATTCAATATATTATGAAGATGGACCAAATTGTATTAAAGCCAGATAAGAACTCCTTCAAGCTTCGAATGTTGCGACGAATAGTTGGATCATTCATCTTTCATTGTTCATCAAGAATATTCAAGCTTCCWCATTCTTGCAGATAAAGATTCGACCTTTGAGGCAAACATATCCAGGAGAAGAATAGGAAGACATATTCGTCTTTGATTTTAAATTTTCAGAGATTGTACTTCACTCTCCCAAATATCAATAAATTTTACATTTATCACTACAATTCTTGTCTTTTAATTAAATGTGAAGTTTATTTGTGTATTGCTTCTTGAACATTGAAAAAAAAAAAAAAAGGGTCCTTGTCAAATTACCCTATTGATCTCATAGAAAATATTTGAGATCTTATGTCACTAGCATTATCATCTACTAAAGGATTCTCTCATTGCGTACCCTTGGATGTCTCTCTACTAAAGGATGAATCTTTGGTGATCAGTATGGAAGCTGAATGCTTCATAGTTCCTTCATTCTGTAAACATATGAACATCTGATGCATGTGATTCTATGGCATGCTGCCCAGCAGTCCTATCGGAGGAGGACCATTCTGCTAGTATTGTTCATATCTTGCACACTCACAACTGCTAGAGAATGGCACGAGAGGAGGAAAAAGGGAGAAAATGAAAAGGAAAAAAAGGTACAAATAAAATAGAAAAAGAATTTAATCTAAAAAATATTATTAAAATAAATATGAATTAATAGACTAAAATGCTACCATACCATTAGGGGTTGACAGAGATTTTTGATAGAACGATTGTGGTTTGATTAAGTATAAAATTAGATGATATATACTTTGTGTTTTTAAAAATGAATAGTAAAAAAAAGTAAAAGCTAAGAACAAATTAAAGGAAGATATTTACCCATTGAAACATTAATTTCCTCCATTTTTTTATAATTCTTCATTTTCTCCATTTTGCTCCAAAGCCACCATTCATCAAGGAGTCTGGTATAGTGGTGGGGTTGGGAGATGGTTCTATGATACACCTAATCTATCACAATTATCACACAAATGGAGCGAAAGGCACTCTTCGAGCAACTTTAGCTCCACAAGAAAACTTGGGAAGAATAACAGAGAGACTTGAGAGAGAAGAAAGAGAGATTGAACATGATTCATTACTCCATTAAGTCGTACTATCCYCTCGTGCATATATCTCTCCTATTCCTTCTAACCACATCTCAAGAGATATTCCTAACAAACTTAGGATTCCCTCTCAAATACTTCCAAAAGAACAAAGTAATCAAAAGGGAAATAAATAAAACAGTAAAAATGACGTTCAAATTCTTGAACAATATGATCTCTCATCCAACTAGCAGCCTTCCTGGATCACTTTGGGCTTGTGACAAGTTAGGCTGGACTTTGGGAAACTAATACAATTTTGGATCATCTTCTCCAACTAGGTTGGATCCTAGATCATTGTTGGAGTCTAACTGAATGAGTAAAGTCATATCATCCCTTACCTTCAAAACCCACCTTGCCCTCAGGACAGAAATCTGGATAGTCTACAGAAATCGTCAAAATACTCCAAAGTTGCATTCTCCATAAAATCATCTAGCCATTGGACCAGCACATGTCACCATACCTAGTCTCGGTGTAGCACAAATCGAGTACCACATATCAGTTGGTTATCCTTGGAAGTTGAGAGCAATAGGYAGGACATAGTATCTACATCTCCTTTTTGAGGTTTCAAAAACAGAGATGTTAAAAACTAAGTGAATCTTGTTCTCAAGGGGGTAATGCCAAACTGTACTTCAACTCTTCTCCTATAAATTAACAAATTTAGAGGAGCTAAATCTATACCCCTAATCAATAATTTCATTGCGCAATCATTAGTATCCTTTAGATTTTTCCAATATCAAATCATCAATTTTTATCGTTCCTATGCCTTTAATCAACCTAAATTAAAGAAAATTTCCAAATATCTCCCCCATATCATCTCCACTCTCACTCCAACTTGAGGTTAAATTATTGATAACAATATTACTACCTATGGTAGCCATGTTTCTTTTGTAGTATCTTTTAATATGTTGAAAGAACAGTAGTATRAGTTTGARCTAAAATACTAATGACAAAATGCTTTTAATGTAGTATCTTTTAATATTTTGAAAGAATACTGGTATGAGTTTGAGCTAAAACACTAATGACAAAATATTTTTAATGTAGGGTTGATTAATAGCAATTAAAGATGATCTTGGATATGATCTAAGTAATGAATTTGATGACATTTATCTTTTTAGTGCATTAAAAGAGCAATTTAAAAATGTTAAAAAGTTGAGGGGTGGGGATTTTAGCACCTCTTAGTAAATTTATTGTAATCTATTAAATTAAAAATTATTAAATCAAACTTGGTGTGAGTCGTACACATTTCATTTGTTAGCCCCGTCGAAACCATTTAAAAATAATTAAATACAAAGATATCTGCCCCCATGCAGGATCGAACTGCAGACCTTCAGTTTACAAGACTGACGCTCTACCACTGAGCTATAGGGGCTGCTTGCGCGGGGGATTGAAGCTCTTAATTGCTCCGTAGCTGACATTCAACTACCGTATGTCAAGACTGCGGGTTCTGAGAAATCTCACTCTGTGAAATTTTGAATTTCAACCGRAAATCTAACCAGAAAAAGAAAAAGGAAAAAGTAGAGAGATAAAGAATGTCGTCGTCGAAGGGAGTTGGAATTGGAGGAACCGCCGGGGGAAAAGGCGGAGCACCAGTGGCGATGGAGTTGGAGAAGCTGAGCGTTGAGCAGCTCAAAGCCGTCAAAGAGCAGGCTGATATGGAAGTCAATCTCC
Source organism: Rhazya stricta (assembly GCA_001752375.1). Lineage (NCBI taxonomy): Eukaryota > Viridiplantae > Streptophyta > Magnoliopsida > Gentianales > Apocynaceae > Rhazya > Rhazya stricta. Next base: position 5,541,268 of record MEJB01000051.1, read on the forward strand.
TCCAAGATAGCCTTAACAATATCCGCACCGCCACTGCCCGGCTCAACATCGCCTCCAATGCTCTCCATGACCTCTCCTTCCGCCCCCAAGGTCCCAACTGTTTTTCTAAAATCAATATATCTGCAGATATGTTTGTTGATTTATGTATTGAATCATTAAAGTAGTTATATTCGTCTCGGTAATGTAATTTTTACTCTAACCTTGTGTTTATATTGTTATCTATGTCCGTGTAAGTGTTTTCTGGGATTTTTTTTTTTTTTTTACTTTTTCTTTTGTTGATTTTTTATATTAGGGAAAAAGATGTTAGTTCCATTAACAGCATCACTTTACGTGCCCGGGACATTGGATGATGCAGAGAAGGTGTTAGTGGATGTGGGCACCGGATATTTCATTGAGGTTGGAGTTATTAGAGCTTCTATATTTTCTTAGCGTTTCTCTGCATGATGTAGTTTTTGATATTGCAATTTCAGATGCTTCACATTGTATAGTTGATTTCTTTTTATTTCTTGCTCTTGCTGGTTTTCTTCTTTAGTTCTTTTACAAGTTATCTGTTTAGAAACATACATTACTGCATTTAACATAACCAAGATAATGGTAGAAACATTCTTTAATTCGATTCTTCCCAATTGTAGTTCGCTATTAATTTCATCGTGTAAGGAGGAGTGTGCTTCCATCGCTTGTGTTTTGAGATGTCCTCTAACATTCTTTGGATGATAAGAATTAATTATGTAGAGTATAATGAAACTTCTGTCTAAGAAATGGTGTACTACTCCTCGGAGCCACTCATCTTGGTCAGTGAACAGCAAATGTCCTTCAAAAGGAAAAAGGACAATGGAGAAGAATGCTCCACTTTTTTGGTTGCTATGTGAATCCAACATTGTCATTTTTAATCATCAAAATGTTTTCCTGTAGAGATATATACTAAYACTTAATAACCTTGTGATGCAAGACAAACTAGGGATAGCTTGTCTGCAATAGGGAGTGGAAGAATTGTAGAATTTTAGGGTTTTTTTTTTTTTTTTTTGGGTCTTTGTTGCCAATCAAAGAGGAAAAATTTGGAGATTGTTCAACAGAAAGAACAACCAGATTAGAGGGCAAAAGAAGGCTTTTCTAGGGCTTTGAGCAGTAGCTTATGAATACTAATTTGCTCTGAAGAAGAGGGGAAAGAGAGTGGAAGAAGAAAGGAAAAAGTAAGAAATCCCTAATCAAAGATAAATCAAGCAACTTCGTAATAATTCATTAATCCCCTGCTGGAAAGAGGAAATATTACATGGTATTTGATATACTTTATCTCTCTTATATATATATATATATATCATTAATCCCCTGCTGGAAAGAGGAAATATTACATGGTATTTGATATACTTTATCTATATATTGTTTTCCAGCTAACTATCAGTCGGATTTGAATACAAACATCATAAAAGAAAGATAATGAATAAATAAGATTGAGCTGCATCTGGACTGAATGCAACAGTCTAGGCTGCAGCATAGCGGGTAGGGCTGCTGCAAATTTGCATGTAGAAGCCAGAAGATCATAATTATTTTTGTTATCCATCAAGTTCAATCATTCATATATCCAAGAAAATGTTATAGGACAAGTTTAGGATTGATAAGCTAATCTTTTTTCTTGCAAATCTGCTTTGATTTATGCAAAGATTAATTTTATTTTATTTATTTATTTATTTATTAATTTTTTATGACAGAAGGAATAGGATTTTCTAAAGAGAAGGCATAGAGAAATTAGTTGGAGGAAGAAAGCAAGGCTACCTATCGTAGGGATAAAATTGAAAAAATTTTGAAAAATTCTGCTGTGTTTAGCAAATATGATAATGAAAAAGACATCCAGTAATCAAATCCTAATGGAACTAGAAATCTTCCTAAAGGCGTAATACTCTTTACTTTCCCAAGGCAATAAGAACTCCAAATAAAACTCAAATAATAGTAAGTAATTAAACTATCACTTTGAGACTAAATCCCTGCAAATTCCAGCAATTAACTAAATGACCAAAATACCCTTGACACCCTAAAATCGTAACCAACAACCCACCTGAATTATAGCAGCTCCTAAACATCATAGGCATCTCCCGTTAGATCAGAATTTGTTCTTTGCATGAGAAGAGTTAGGTTTGTGTCGAGGCTTCCAATGGCTATAATTCTTGTATCTATTGGATAGTGTCTCTATCCTAGCCTCTAGCAGGTGTAGTATGAATAATAGGTTATTTTCAAATTTCCATCTAAATGTTTAGCAATTCTTAGTTTAGCATCCAAACTTCACTAGTCTTATATTGCCATTTGAATTTTGAAAATTGGCTTGCTCTGTTACCTAACATTGTCTTGACTATATTCTGTTAGTTTGTATGAAAAATCAACTCAATTCTTACTGGGTTTGGTTGGTATATATCTGCAAATTGACAGATTATATTAGAAGGAAAAAGGCCCAGAAATAGCAAATCCGTGGGTAAAATWGCACTTAAACCGGTTATTATGCTTAAATAATTTGTATCTTTTATAATGCAGTACTATATGAGCAAGGGAGAAACCCCAGGAGAGGAAGATTAGTGATTCATATAAATCACTTAGTGGAAAATGTCTYGAATAAATCTAACACATAACTAATAATCCTGTTAAACAGAGAAATCTAATCAGGCCTTTTTCAGGACAAATTGTWTACTTATCCGGTTTCATCCATGGAAGAAAAGGTTATTAAATGATTTGTAATTATGATTGGAAAAATGGAAGGGAAATATGAGTTAATGTATGTTTGAAGGTTGAAAAATATCATGAAAATAAAGGAGTCTCTTAAATGAAAACAGAGAGTTGAATTCATTATRGGATCTACATATCTATCTGTTTTAGAAGATGATATGCTGCTGCCTAGACTCCAACTAAGATTCTCTAGCACTGCTTCCTCAGAGCAGCATATCTACCAATTTCTCCATAACGGCTTGTCCTGAACTTATAATAGATTATGAATAAACAAGCATTGAGATTCACGAAGTTAATTAAGTAGCATATTTTAATTTTCTTTTTCATATAGCAATTTAAGACAAAATAAAGTTTGAGTGGCAAATGAGAAAATCCCCAAAAATTTGTATGGCAAAAAGTTCTCTTGAATAAAAATGCAATATTAKTGACTGTAAATCTGATAACCATTTTATGATTAGACAATTGAACAACTTTTAAATGGTGGTTCTCCTGTTTACATAGAAGAAGAAGGCCCTGAATACTGTTGTGTTTTCCTCTGGTTTCTTAGAAAGAGAGAGATGTTTGAAAGTCTGGACAAGTTCAATTAAAGATAAAAGTTCTAATTCTTCATGAGCTCAGCAAAAAACTACTTCCTGCTTTTTACTCGTTTGTTCTCTGTTTTAGATAGTCTTCATCTTTTCGTTCATATGTGGTCCGTCTCTACACTATATGCTGCCTCATTAGAACTTTGTAGACAGCCGTACTAAACTCAAAGAGCTAAAGAAATGCTTATGGAATGTGCAGGCACTGCTAGATATTAGGAAAGTTTTATGTGCTTTAACTTCTGTTATTATTGACCTTGATTCATATTCCTAGAAAGCCAAAAGCACATTAAATATTTCAGTAAGATCATAATGTTCTAATCGTTGTAATTGTACTATTTTATTTTATTCAACAGTATGATATGGGGATCTGGAAGGGGGAAAAATTGCTATGCAAAAAGATATCAAACAGAAATACACACCCTACTTTTTGGATTAGGAGCCTCTCATACATCAAATATCTACAAATCAATTAGCTTTAACACATCGATGCTTTCTTTATAGCAAGAAAGATGTATTTAAGCTGCATAATTTTCTCCAATCCACATTAATTTCACGAGTAGGATTTTTTCACAAAGCATATGACGGTCCTTCTATGGCCTGTTGGAGTTTCTAAGATTTAGAGTAGAATGATAGATGAGAAAAGTAGTCACGTAATGTGCCTTAGATTTCAGGATCACCTGTTTCTGATTGCATAAGTTTTATCTTTTTTTCAATTAATTTCCCAAAATGAAACAGCAAAGGAGGAAGAAATAAATTAGTGTTCCTTCTTTGCCATCTTTGAATAGGAAGGTAGGTTTCTATCTTCCTCATGCTTATCTTAACCATCTGGAGTTTTGTGATGCAATTTTTAGTCTCCAAATGAGTTGAAACTTTTCCTACTATGATGTGAATATATATATTTAGAGCTTCTGTTTTCACTAACAAATTTGTTGAATTTGCACTTTCTTTATCCCTTGAAGATAATTTCCATATGGTATTATTTTATTTCTTTGCTTGTTTAAGACATCCTAATCTAATTAGTTAATTACTTGGAGCAGAAAACAATGGCGGAAGGAACAGACTACTGTGAGCGAAAAATTAATTTGCTGAAGTCCAATTATGACCAACTTCTTGAGGTTTGTTTAGTTAGCTTCTTTTCAAATTCTAAAAGAAATGCCTTGATGGTATCCTAGACTTTAATGTTTTTCTCTGCATCCTTGTGAACATTTATTTTTTATATCTGGCTTCCTAAACAAAGTAAATTTTTAAATGATTATTTGTTCACTGTTTGCAGCTCCTTGATTTTGTTTTAATCTGTTGTCAAGAATCATTCCTTCTGATTATGTATCTTGTATTAGACTTGGAATCTATTTGGTGGTAGGTATATCTAATATCCTATCTTATATGAGATTTCAGAATGTCATTTATTGGTAGGTATTTTTGTAATGCAATTTGTATTTTTTCCTTTTCTCATTAMAGTATTCTAAAGGAGTCATTTTCGCTTCAGTACCCTATCTTTATCTTTTATCACTATGGTACCCTTGATAATGATTAACAGTAACGTGTTAATTTCTTTTGGTAAAAGACAATTGTACCCTTAATTTAGATTTAGTTTCAATTTAATACCGTAACATTATTTTACAATCATTTTTAGTACCTTTGATTTATAAATTAATGATGAAAGATTTGTACCCTTAAAAGGTGCTTATACACTGCTCGATAGAGAGACAGAAAGAAAAAATACACCAATTGACATAATTGGTCAACAGTGAACAAATGCGAGATGAAGATAATATTTGTTCTCATTGCAGAATTTATCTCGTTAAAGCAACACATAACACAACACTTGAGACAAGTAGGGTTAGTTATTGGACCCCTAGCTATTTAGACTTTCTTTTCTCTAAGAATGATAGACTTTATTAATATTTTGCTTAATAAACAGATTCCAAAAGAGAAAATGAGTCTGAATATGAAGTACATCATAAAAAAATAAGTGAATTATGGATGCTGTCTGCCATTAATTTGAATAGTGTCTAAGGCAGTTGTTGGTTGGCAATTGCTATATTAAGTTATGATGCTTGAGAGAAAGAAGGAAGGAGAAAAGAAAAAAAGAAAAAAATAAGAAAAAGGAGAAAATGGAAATTTGTTATGTCATCTAATGGGAGATGCTGTTAGAGTGATTCATTTTGTTGGACCACWTCATCACTATTAATGGTATTAGATTAAATAAATATGAAAAGTTTTACCCTTCTATGATATAAAAAACTAAATGTTAGCATAAGCTTACCATTTTTCTTTCTTTCTTTCTTGAATGTTTTTTCTTTATAAAAACACACAAAAGACTGCCTGTAGGTCTAGAAGGCTTAATATTTGTAACATCTGAACATGCAAGGAAAGAATTCCCTGCCTGATCACCAAATAGCCAAGAGACATAAGCATAACCCAATTCCTCCCAGCCATGATTATCTCGCCCGCAAGCAGTTCAGAACTTCTTCAATGCTCATTATCATATCTTTTGCTAATATTGCAGTCATGGARTATTAGAGAAAAATATTTGCAAATGCGTTATGATTTCAAGGAAATAGATAGACAACCTTCCACTAACTGTTTTGTTTTTATCCAAAAGCAAAACAAGCTATCATTGAAATCTTTGTGTTTTAATCCATCAGCAAAGGTGATGATGTGGCGCAATAAAATGAAGGGGGAAAGTATAAGAGCACAATAAAGGGTCAAAACACTATATGTTCGATATCTTGAATAAAAATATTTGGGTTTTTTTATATAACCACATTAATTACGATTAATATTTGAAAAATATACAAGGGTAGGTAAGTTGGCAGTTAGCTTTGAGCGAAACCAACTATGTTTCAACTTTTTGAAGTTTCTTAATTGGCCTTGATCTATCTAGATCAAGGACAACATAAATTTGCCACTTGAACCTTTAGAGATTTGCAATTTACTATCTAGATGAATGCTTTCCTCCAATTGGGAAAGAGAGTATACAAGTTTGACTCAATTTGCCATCTGTGTCTAGATATTCATCAGAAAAGGTTAGATGTATTATTTTCCTTTTGTAGCCAATTTGCCATCAATTTGACTTAATTTATTTTCTTCTCTTTATTAAAGAAAATTGTCCAGCACACTTCATAACGAAAAGGTTAGATGAATTATTTTTCTTTTGGGACCAGCTCTCTTGCAATTGCTCTTCAGCTCAGCCAACCAGAGTGCAATTGCAAGAGAGCTGGTCCCAAAAGAAAAATAATTCATCCAACCTTTTCGTTATGAAGTGTGCTGGACAATTTTCTTTAATAAAGAGAAGAAAATAAATTAAGTCAAATTGATGGTGCAATTGCAAGAGGCCAAGAAAGAAAGGTGGAMGATAATATTTAGGCAGCAGTTTGATTGTGGAAAACAAAGTCAAAACTTGTCATGTCTTTGAGAACAACAGGACAATTGGCACAAAAGAAAACCTAGTAAAGTAGAAAAATGTATCAATTTTGCTTCCCTAATTATTATTGATATTATCTAATTTTTTCCTGGGCACGTTCATGTTTTAGTGTTGTTAAGTTTCTCTTCTGATACTTGGTGGGGAAATAAAATTTCCTGTTTCATTAGGATTAGAGGCATTATCTAGACTTTGATTAATGGCAATGTATCAGAAAAGGTTATGTTCAATTGAAGTTGCTTCTGGGATTAAATTCTTCATAGAGAACACAAGATTTGTTAAGACCCTATTTGGCTTGGTTTGGATGGAGAGGAAGGGAGACAGAAGACAAGAAACTTTCTCTCCTTTGGGAGTTTTGGGTGGAAAGAAATGGAGTGAAAGAAAAGGGATTTGGAGAGGGAAAAAAGGGCACTTTTTCCCCCTAAAGTTTTCCACCCAAAAGCGGGAAGAAATGAGGAGAAGAGAAAGTTTAGATAATTTGGGCTCTTCTTCTGATTTTACCCTAGAAAGACAGAAATTCTGCAGAGGAAGAGAGGAGGAGATTGATAGGTCACCACCAGCGATGACGACGACAACCTGGCGCAGAGGAAGAAAGGGGGAGATGGATAGGATCACCACTGACAACGATGAAAATCATATCATTAATTTTCTCTTCTTTTCTCTTCATTTCTCTTCTCTCTTCTCTCCTAACTCCCAAACTAGGCCTATTCTGTTAGTTTCTTTCTAAAATAACCAAAGATGCATCTCTTATCAATGTTCGATTTCTTTTAGTTTGTGCTTCCTGGAATGTGAATGTTACTATACTGACGAGTTCTTCAGAAGCAAACTTCAGGTTGGTAGACTTTGAGCTATCAATTTTTGACTGGTAACTTGTTTATTTTTGTGTCACCAATTACTTGTATATTCATTACTGAACTTTGCGCTAGATTATTGTACAACTTCAGGGAGTAGTAATAGTAACTTAAGCATACCATTCAATTGGAAGTTCTGTACATGTTAAAAAATCACAGAGATTTTGAAATTTTGAACCAATTTTATTAGGATCATGCTTCAAAAGAATACAGTAATACAGAGAACCAAATATTATCTTTGTTTTTTTAATAAATATTTATCAATACCTAGACTAATTATTTGTTTTATGATTATACTGTGCTGAGTTGCAATATCGCTCTATGCAGGTTGCGACAAAGAAGAAGGGTATAGCTGATGAAGTGGGTATTGTCTTACAAGCAAAGCTGAAACAATTAGCTCCCCAACAATAGAAACTCGAGTTAAGACTTCTTTGCATCGTACAAGGCCTGAATTCGGAAGCCTTGGAACAGCATATTATCCTCTGGAACCATTTAACAAAAGGTCATTTGAACTGCCTTTATGCTGAATCAAACAACCGCGTGCAAATGCARTTGAAAAATATGATCCTGGAGTGTTGTTAAGTGGTGAAGCAAGTGGAATTACAACATATGCGTTTGTATGAACAAAGACATTGTGCAATTACTTACTCTTCTTCTCCAAATACCCTTAATTTTCTTTTTCTTTTTGGCCTCCTTTTCTAGGGCTAGAAAAAACTTCCTGATAGGTAAAATGAACAATTTATGATGAGAGTATAAAGGCAGCTCGAATTTACTGAGCACTTTTTCCTCGGATTCCTTTTCCTTCCTCAACTCTGCTTCTTCCTCTACACCCTCCGCCTTTCCCCTCCGCCAACCCTGGATGAAGGAAAAGGAAAAGAAAACAAACAGGGAACAAACAAACTAGTTTCCCTTACTGAGTTCCATTTTTGGTAGCCCTTAGAGATTCCCTCGGAACTGTTACTGAATAGTATGCATATGACGTAATGCTTATTCTTTTTTTATTTATTTATTTATTTTTTTTTTGGGTCTTCTGAGTAGTATGTCGTGCTTGATTCTGGGAAGGTATTTTGAAAAAACTCTTTATTTGGGCCTAAAGAACTCAGATTGATTTCCCAGAATGCACGAAAAAGGAAATCGAGAAAGAAAGAAAAATCAGAAAAAGTAGAATAACATTATACAAATTTATAATGCCAGATTTAAGAAGGAAAGTGTATCAATTTTGTTCTTAACCTAAAATTGCACTACTTGACATATTACGGACTCCTACGTTAAATGGTAGTCTGGCCCCTGAGTTGGTCAGGTGATGGGGGAGAAGAAAGTCTCAGCAACAATTGATTTTATTACGGGATAGCTCATGATGTTCATAATGATCTATTATGCGCCTCTAAATCTARCATTGGRTAGACCTCATACAATAACTGTCTGATCTCTACCATATCTTTTGTTAACCCCARAGCAGAAATTCTTGCATGRATATTTATTATTTTATTTATRTATGTTGCCTATATCTATAAGTAATTCTCAGAAAATTATCATATTGTAGCCTGATACRATGATAATTAACTAAAATTGGATATTTGATCTTTTGTTGTTTGATACAAAGGATTGAACATTGTACCTAATGGATTCAATACAAATGGATGCAAAATCAAAACGAAAAAATGTAAAATTCTTTAAAATGGGATTCTTATTAAAAAATCAATATATGAATGAAATTTATGAGGCCAATGTAATCGCATAGGCCATCGATTAGGGTTCCTTGTTGATCTATTGYACCTGTATAATATTCATTCACCAATTATGTTTAAACATAAAAAATCATAACTTATTATATTAATTGAATAATATAATCATCTTTCACCGATTAATTTTAGATAATAAATTTAATATTCATATTAAATAATATTTATGCTTACGAGTCTGAGAAATTATTTGTGATTATGGTAGCACTATATAGAGTTAAATCTTTCTATTCTCTTAAATAGAAAGGCCTAAATCTTAGTATTATTATTATTATTAGTTTTTCCCTTCTCAATCTTGAGTTATAATCAATCTTTTATATACATAGTATAGAAAACAAAATTATCCTTATCTACCATAAACAATGTGTTTGGTTTGGACTATTACTGGATTTAGTTGCACACACTTATAATCGAAGTTTTGCTTAAATATTTTATAAACTTCAAAATGTTATAAATAATTATTGTTGAATGATTGTTCTATCCATGAAACCCTAATAATTCTCGGGTTTAATCTTTATAAATAGAAGGCTTTGATTTATATCAAAATAAATAATAATCAGTCTATAGTTCATTTTTTTCCTCATTTTCCTTATTAGTTTATAACACGTTATCAACTCCACTCTCTATCTCTTGAGTCTTTGCTAGATCTGATTGAAACAAGACTCTATCACTTTTAATTGAACACAAGTCACGAGGCATTATTTCCCTATTCCTGATTTTTTTTTTTATTGAATACAAGATTAGTTCCATCCTAATTATTGGATGATTTACTTTCTTATTATCATTTCAAATTAATTAAAATTCKCAATAAATTTAGCATATGTAGTATTTTTATTGCCTTTAATTCCCATTGACCATCTAAGGRAAAAAAAAGGCATACCTCGTTCAAACACCTTAGTTTGYATGCATGTTACTGTATATTTGACTTTTTATTTTGTTCAACTCTGTTGTACCMGGAACACAAGTTTTTATTTTCTTTTCTTTTTTGGCTTGATTTCCGGYACTCTTTTAAGTGCCAYCATTTCATWTTTTTYCCCCTATATTTCTTTCCTGTCCGAGCTTTACCRTGGATCTCACACAAGCATGCACTACAAGAAATTTACAATTTTGCAACGGAATTTTGTGAGAAATTATTCCGTTGTAAAATTTTTAATAGATTTATAACGGGTGATTTTGAAAAATAAAAGAATTTAAAAAACCTATAATGTAAGTATTTCGTTGTAAATTTGTGAGGAATTTCAGACGGAAAGAAATAAAAAATAAAAAAATGTATTCTAATTTAAAGATTCTAATCCCTCGCAACAGGGACATTATGAAGAAATGTTCAGGACTTTCTTTTTCATACACATAATCTAGGCTTAAAAAGAATTTCAATAAAAAGGAATCTTATTTTTTTAAACTTCGGGTAGATCTATTATCTTGAACAAACACAAATATGAATTTTGCTTTTATCTATTTTAGAAAGTTATTGCAAATGCAGAACATTCTTTGTTCCGCTATAAGTTATTGATTTAATTTATCCCATCAGAAACATATATAATATCACTGTACAGTTCAAATATTTCAACTAATATATACTTGTTTATCACATTAATCGGTTCAATTTTATWTTTTTGTAGAGAGAAATACATAAAATATTATAACTTTGCATTCGGTTGTGTGCTTAAGGCAAACGAGCACTCGTTTTAATAGTATTTGAAGAAATCTACATAACAACATATATATAATTGCAACTTAGGCACATTTTGATCCCCGAAAATGGGACTATAATAACTAAAACTTTAAACGACTATAATTTTGCACTCCATAATTCGATTTGAATATTTTTATAACTATTTCATATAACTTTTCGAGATCTACGTATCAGAAATCAATTTGATCAAAAAATGCTCTATTTCCAGAGTAATTGCAATTTGAAGATTAAAATTCTAAATTACATTGTATTTCTTACCGTAACTTCTAAATGGGAATGCTCGTCATTAGTATATAATTTATGCTAAATTTTCATGTAATGATATGTACTTCATTTGGTGCGACTGCAAAGGCTATTGTTATTTATAGACATGTACTTCATGTATTTGTAGCGTTCAAATCACTTTCTATTCGAAATTTTTATATTTATCATTGACATTTATGCTCTCATGCCTATTAATACAATATATGTTGTATTTTTCACTAAATATTATTTAGGAAAGCTTCTTTTTTAAATAATAAATAAAAATGTATAGAGCTATCCTTAATTCAAAATTGACCTACACATATATTTATAATAAATAATATTAGGAACAATATGTCCTTTATTTGAAATACATTATGGTGGCCAAGTTTTTGTCATAGATAGCTTAAAGTTTTCATTCTCCCGCAAAAAGATTTGCTCTTAAACTTTCCCCAAGTTTATTTGCTCCACTACTTGCCGAGACACCTCTTACCCTATTATAATGGAAAAACGATTTTCTGCAAGGTTGTRTCGTAGCTTAGCTACTTCGATACCCATAATTAGGTCGACATTTCTCAACTAAAAAGTATTACTCTGCCTCCATTTTGGTATAATACATATTTAGAATTTCGTTAATAGTCATCAATGGCTTTCTATTCTATTTTATCCCTAAATGGCTAGGACGATAACCCTTTTGAAATTGCAGAAGATGATACRTTTTGGACTTTGGGTATGATTTTCAAGAAATTTCTYTTATATGTTCTAGTTAATTTACAATTTTTAWTTTTTTTGGTTGTTTAAAGCCGGATAGAGATGATCAACGAGCCAGGTTATAAGTCTCCTGGAGGAAGAGTTATCTTCAATAATGGAGCAAGARTTGAAGGAAATCTTGCTATGTCTAGGTCAACAGGCACTAGTGCAAAATTTTAATGCTTCAGAGCTTGAACTGTCATGAGATACGTTTTTGATTGGCTCACTGATACCATTAGATATTTCTCTAACTGCTTAAATGGGATTATCTAAAATTTTTATGTTCTACTGCAGTTTAGCTAGTTTTGCTTGTCAGCCGCATTGGTCTTTTTCTCCCCCTCTTTCCTATAGGCAGCTTTTGTGAACTAATGTTAGGTGGATCTTTGCATATTCCAACTTGTACAAAAACTTTGAAATTCTTTATGGTACTTGTCTGCTCTTCTCACTTTKAAGCCTCAATGTACTTCACCATCTTCTTTCCTTTGTTCCCATTTTCTGAAATTTCTTCAGCTTGGGTATACCAAACCTTCTCAATTCATCAATTTCCAGTTCTTATTAGTTCATTATTGTTAATCTATGAAGTAACACTAAGACAAGACATGCAATCTCGATAAGATCTGCTTTCAAAAATATTTGTTGGATAATTTACCGTTACATCATTTGTCTTTTGTGTTGAAAGACTTGCACTAACATATAATTTTTCTTCTTTCTGGATATTGTATGGTTTTTGGATGAAAAWGTTTTCTTCCGACAAAAATATGAACTTACAATCATCAGGGTAATTCTTAGCTGAGCCTCAAACCCTGCCATTTACTTAGAAAATATGAAGTCCATTTCATTGGCTTGCAACGATAACATCAAACTTTGTGTTAAAGCCTTAAGCTATGGTTCTTTTCATTTTATCAGTCTCTTTTCATCTTCGTCTTCATGTATATAAAGCAAGCTGTCAAACTTTTATACCATTCTTTCTGTTGTACTTAGAGACATTTCACAAAAGGCAATGGCCGGGAAATCAAGCTTCATGTTCTTTTGTGTTATTTCATACTAGTCATTTTCACTTGTTAGAAAAAAGCCTAAGACAAACTGTTATCATGATTAAATGTGACTAAGAAAAGCGTATATTAGAAATAGTGAACTGATGAGAATTCGTTCTTTCTGATACCTTTTGAGAGTCTTGAATGTGCTTCTTGTTTCTTTTTCTGTCAGTGTTCAGTCTTAGGTGTCAATTGAAGCTTCAAAATGACTTCCTTTTGTGATTAAAAATGGTTGATCTAGATTAAAATGACTTCCTTTTCTTGAATACCTTGATCTCTTCTGGATTGGTGCATGAAATGTTAAGTGGGTTTATTTTCTGATCAGTTGTCCTTTTTTCAGGCTTCCAAGATGTTTTTTCTGAACTTCCTAACTAAGAAGCGAGGAAGCATTTAATGGTGTTGAGTTTCACGTTTCTTGTTGTAGTTTTATGTGATTGTTTTTGTATTTTTAAACTATATGGATATGCAAGAGTGGGTTGAAGAGCGACATTTGACATATCTCTTGTTCATTGATGGGTGGTTTAATATTAATTGGTCGTTTAATAAAGAAATTCAATTCTTGTAATTATTGTAAGCTTTATTATGATGCATATAAATTATCGTAAAGTAATTATGTAATAATTAAATTCTAAAAAATAAAATTTGCATTGAATTATTTGATTTCTTAAAAAATTTTAATTCAAATCTGTTGTAAATTTGCAATGTCACTAGCATTTAATTTAAATTTTAAAAGCCAAATCAAATTTTGTCGCACRTCCTTTRCAAATTAAATTAAATTTTTACTTTTTTAAATATTAATTCATATTCCATCGCAAATATGTCGCAAATTTGCAATAGAGTTTCAATGGAAATAATTGCAATTCAAACAACCCTCTATCAAACGCCATTGCAAATATGTCACAAATTTGTGATGGATATCTTTTGTTTCATTTTTTTTGCTGTTTAAATCGTTATTATTTTTGTTGGAAATTCATTGTAAATTTTGCGACGAATTTGCAAGGTAATGTTAGAGACGGCTTCTTTTCCAAGGGACTTGATTCSYTCACAAATCCGTCACAAATCCATCGCAAATCYCTTACATGCAATCTTTATGTAAGCATGTCATCTTGTTGGATCTACAACTTTTCCTATGCCTTTTTTTTGCATTCAATTTTATCYTATTTTATTTTATTCGTAATTTATTTTTATCATACAATGGTTATAACTTTAATATTTTTAAAGAATATTGAACTATTACTTCTAAAATAGTAGTGGTATGAATTGTTACCATCATATTTCAAAGAACATTATATTATATTCTTGAAGAATATTAAACAATCATTCTAAATTAGTTATTTACTCTCAAAAAGTATATTGTAATCTTGTCAAATATTATTGTTATTGAAATAACAAAATAGTTTAAATTAGGAAAATTAATTGTTTTTTGCCACTCAACAATTTATAATTAATGACAAATGTCATCGAACTTCTTTTTTATACTTTTTTGCCACTCAACTATTTTCGCTTAATGATAAATATTCTTAAATTTTTTCACATTATTTTATCACTCAACTATACTATTTTGAAGTACCTTTTTGTACCATTCAAACAAACCTTGAATTCAAACTAAGTTCATATCTCATTGATTCTAGCAAACTCCTGTGCAGATTTCACAAGACTTGCTTGTCATCTATACAAGTTGAATGCAGAGAGATGGTAGTATTAGAATCAGACATTATATCTCAGAATAGGAAAGTATATAATTTGATATTATTTCATAGCTTATGTGTTAAGGCTAGATAAACTCTTGTAAATTATTGTAGTCATCAGCATAGCTACATATGGCATACATAATCCAGTCTTTGATATTATTTGATAGCTTATGTTAAAGGCTAGATAAAACTCTTGTAATAACCTTGTATTATATAACAATAGCACTAATATCCATAGGCATAATATATCTTTATTATAGTATATTTTGCCCACTCACATTCGCTTACGAACAAATCTAAATGTCAATTAAGCACCTCAAGCTATAATATTGTTGAAGTACCTATATTAGACATCTGAAAATATACCTTAGAATTCAGAAAGTAAGATCATATCTCGATTGATTCCACAAACTTAATGTTAAGGCTAGATTTCACAAGACTTCTTGTAATCTATTGAAGTTTATAGGCAGAGAGGGTAAGGTAATGTATCAGACATTATATCATAATAGGAAAGTATCATTTGATATTATTCTGATAGCTTATGTTAAGGCTAGATAAACTCTTGTAATTATTGTAGTTATAGCATAGCTAATATGTAGGCATAATATCAGTCTCTATTATGTATATTTAAACACATTCAAATCAAATGAAAAGCAAGCAAAATATTCTTTTATGGTATCAGAGCCAAACCTAGAAATCTCTACACCTCTCTTCACCATGGCCCAAGCTACCACCACTAAYAACAACAATTCTCACCCTGCCCTTACTGTCCAAAATATTAATTCCTTCATCAAAATCACCCTCGAAGTTGCAAAGGGTCATTACATTACGTGGGCTGAACTCTTCCAAATTCATGCCCGTGCATATCTTGTGCTTGACCATATTATTACACCCATTGCTGCCGCTGACCAGGCCACTGCTGAAGTAACCAAACAGGCGATCTACCTCTATGGAATCGCGTCGATGCCATTGTTCTCTAATGGATCTATGCCACATTCTCCTCAGACCTTCTTCATATCATCATTGAACCTGGTTGCACCGCCCTCACGGCGTGGGATAGGCTCCGTGATATATTCTTTGATAACAAAAATTCCAGTATCTCGAACAAGAATTCACCAGCATTCAAATGGAACACTATACTGATGCCTCCTCCTATTGCCAAAAATTGAAATCCGTTGCCGATCAACTATTGAATGTTGGTTCTCCGGTAACTAATGATCGGTTAGTGTTGCGATTGGTTGATGGGCTTACTGATGCATACGCTACCATTGGATCCCAAATCCGTCATGGTGATATTCTTCCTCCCTTCTACAAAGCTAGATCGATGTTAGTACTTGAAGAGACTTCTAGGGCAAAGAAATCAACTTATGACTCTGCCAAATCTATTAATGAATCTGCTTTGATTGCTTTTGATAACGGTCAAACTAATCGCTTGAATCATCACCTCCAATCCAACCGTGGTGGCCGGAATCATAACAAAGGTGGCCGGAACCGAGGCCGTGGAAATTATTTTGGGACTAATAATGGTCGAAATTTTCAGCACCCTCCAAACTTTGGCAGAAGTTTTTAGCAATCGTCTCCTAAGCAAATTATTCTCCTGTTTTGA